>JACN01111441.1:0-21827 GCA_000787155.1 Scartelaos histophorus | reverse complement strand
GATAGATAGATATAGATATAGATATAATATTCCATATTTTCAATACAATATATTCAGTACAATATATATAATATTTGGCTATGTTACATAAACAGTAGCCTACCTAGACAGACCTAGCCTTAGTTGACAAATGTTTTTATGACTACTTTACCTAGAACGCCTTGGGACAAAAAACTAAAAAACTAAAAAACTAAACAAAAAATATCAAAATTATATTCCTGGAAATATAGTAAATGGTTTATTTTACTGACCTATGAAAATCATCTTTGAAAATCAAGGGCTACTGTACATAAACTTCTGTCAGCAACATAAAGCTAGAATAATACATGAAAATCTCCAGTATTAAACAGGCCGACACACGCTTTCAAAACACTCTGAAGGGGATGACTAAAATGCTCTGGGGTCATAGACAACATTATAGAGCAAGGAGGATCAAAACAGACAAGTCAGTGCACAGCCTGTAATCCAGATTTATATGCACACAAATCCTCCACAGTCACAGAGCCTAATTCTACCCACATCAGAAAAAGTTCCATAATGCAGTATTACTTACTTACTGCAGAGAGAGAGTTACATAGTTTCAACTTAATCTAGAAATAGAAGCAGGCATATGACAGATTTAAGCAAATTGGAGTATATTGTTGCATAAACTGTATTATTTAAAGGGCCCATGTTATGCTATTTTAATGTTTTTACCTCAAAAACATACCTGGAGTTGTGTTTTGTTTCATGCACATGTTTAACACACAAACCCTGCATATCTATTTAGTTCTTCTCTTGAACAGAAAACACAGTTCCATCCTGCAGTAATACAGGAAGTGTTCCACTGTGTCTGAAGACCATTGCTTCATGACATTACAAAGTGGAACAGAGAATTTTCAGCTTGGGAGATGTAGACAAGGGGTTACTACTTTTTTTGTTGTAAAAACATTACAGCATGGGGCAAAGCACACAGTACCCACTCTGCTTTAATACAGAAGATTTTTTGTTGTACAAGAAAACACCCATTCTGTCTTCACATTATCATGCAAATGTAATAGTCTATACTCACAGACACAGCCTAAGACCCGCTAAAATACAAGGACGCTCTGTAACTTTACCATTAGACATATCAAAGGTGTGTTGTGTAATGTGATTGCTATAACCTGCCATACCTATTAGCCTGCTGCACTGAGGAACAGAGAATTTTCAGCTTGGGAGATGTAGACAAGGGGTTACTACTTTTTTTGTTGTAAAAACATTACAGCATGGGGCAAAGCACACAGTACCCACTCTGCTTTAATACAGAAGATTTTTTGTTGTACAAGAAAACACCCATTCTGTCTTCACATTATCATGCAAATGTAATAGTCTATACTCACAGACACAGCCTAAGACCCGCTAAAATACAAGGACGCTCTGTAACTTTACCATTAGACATATCAAAGGTGTGTTGTGTAATGTGATTGCTATAACCTGCCATACCTATTAGCCTGCTGCACTGAAAAAAAAGAAAAAAGAAAAAAAAAAACTCTAATCCTAAATGAATCTTGTCCTGTTGTTAGCTATAAAGTCAGACTCAATTCACTGAATTGCTATAATTCCACCAGGGGGGGTAAGAGTGCCTTGTGTTGTGTATAATTTGGGGCTCTGCTTCTAGTGTTAATGAATTCATAAGTTTATTTATTGATCACAACCTCTCTTCATATTTACTTAATTAAATTGTAGAAAAGTTGACGTTGTGCCTTTCCTGTTTATTCATCTAATATTGCATTCATTCAGAGAAAATTATTATTATTACCATTTATATTGTTGCTCTTTGTTATTATAATATATTGTGATGTGTGAGCTACTGTGTCCAAATAATTTCCCTTGTGGATCGACAATAATAATTAATTTTCTAAGTCTAAAAATGTCAATAACAAAGGGAATTTTGTGTTGATCGGGGTTAACTAAAACTAAATCAGCTGAATCACTTACAGACAGCAAAGACAACGAGAATAGAGTGAGATTTACCATCGGGAGTGGATGAGGATACTCGAGGTTGATGAGAATAAATAGAGAACCAAGACTGTATTTGGCAGCGCTGCAAGATTCATAGCAATCACTTTGAAAGACTGTAACCCAATTTCCTCTGCAAACAACAAAATACAGTGTCTCATTACAAACAAAATGTATTAACCCTGTAGACTTTCACAAACATGTTCTGAAATGCACTGGATTCTTGTGATAGATAAGCAGCTCGTATTTCAGTCTCCCTGAACTTTTGAACAGAATCCCAAATCTAATTATTTCTTCTAACTGCTTTTCTGAAAAATCACAGTTATTATACAGTTATTAAATACAGTTATTACACAGGATATTATGTATAGGTGTATACAGATGTCTGCAGGGAGATGTTATAGCTATGCCCGGAATGCTTCACAGTATGACATTTAACTTGTCAATCTCCATGGAGACAGGCAGGCCAGGTTACAACTCAGATCTGTTGAGAGGCGACCCCATTCACAGTAACAATGCATGTGTTTCAAGGTATTTGTGAGCAGTGTAAACACCCATTCTGAAATAAATACAAGATAAATCATTTTAATGTCATACTGTGGAACATTCCAGGCAAAGCAATAATATTTGAATGGAGACAAACAGGTGCCAGACCCTCCACCTGAAAAGTTACATAGTGCACATTTAATATCCATGACACAGGGGAAAACATGCAAATCTGCAGGCTAAAAAAGGCCTATAAATGCCCATATGGTCCGAGAAAGGAACTCAGCAACTTCTGGTAATATGGCAAGAGTCCTCACCATTATGGCACCACATGTTATAACTGAACTAATGTGTTTCCCAGACATTATTTTTTTTTCTTTCGTGCCAGTTATGACGTGAGGATTGAGAATTACAGGTCTCCAATGATCAATAGGCCAATGCATTTTACAAGAAGCGCTAATCAGTTCATGTTGTATAAATTAGCGCACATTGGTTTTACACATGTGCTTCTATAGGAGGATTAGGCCAGTTAACATTTCCCGCCAACATATTGCAACCATCGCTGTTTTTTTCTCTAAGCATTTCCAGAGCGGGATCAAAGCAACACCTTTAATGAATTAAAAAATCATTCGAAGTCTTTATAGATGCAGTTTTTGTTTGTTTTTTCACATTATCTCCCCCTGTGAAGCCGGCCTCCTGCTGTTCTCCAGAAAACACAGGCTGCATGCTTGACCCTCGTCTCACAGGGGGCCAATGGGTTACACATGGGACCACCGGACCCCCCGTTCCACTGTGACCGTCTGGGAGTCATTTCACAGATCTGATAAGCCGGGTCATGGATGGACTACTGAGTGCGGAAAAGGCCAAAAATGGAGGCGCTTTTTGATTTCTGTGTACCCCACAAATGTATCTTTGACTGTAGAAAATGCATCCAGATACGTTTTCTATTGGTGCTCAATGGAAAGAAATAGAAGAGCAATAAAATACGCTATTGTGGGACATTTCAGGCAAAGCAAGACTGTATAAAGAAGTGGACTAACGGAGTGTGACGTCATCCATAGTCATCCAGTCAAATGAAGCTCATGAGGCTAGCAGTTATAGGAGCAAATTTGGAGCTATGTACGTTTTAGAAATAGGAATTTATTTATGGACAAAACTGTGAAATAAAAACAGCAGTATTATGTAGAGTGGGTTAATATTAACATTTTGAGATGAGCCTGATGTTTCCCCATGTGCTCCCTTCCTATTTGGAACATGGCGGCCGTGCACTGTTTATGGGGCAAATAACATCTCCATGGTGACAAGAAGGTTTCATACTCACCTTTAAGTGATTTCAACTATTGTCCTTTATTGTTATATTGTACTTTTGAGTTACCAAGTGGCTTCTCTTATAGATGAATGAAGTTATTCCAAGATTCAGATGCCTCAAGGACTTTCAGTGCTGTGTAAATCAACTCTCTACTATTGCTGAAAGTAACTATGCCATATTATATAAATACTATTATAACTACTACTTCAGGTTTGCAGCTACACTAATGGCAGTATCCCTGGATTTTAGGTTGGGACGAGACACAATTTCAACATTTCGAGACGAGGTACAAGATTGTGCCCACAAAAACAAGATTTTAACATCATTTCCAAAGTATAAATACATTTCGCAATTCAGTTTCTAATTTTGTTTTATTTGATTTCATATTTTTGTTTCCATCTTGGTCCTTTTTGGAACTGTTAAAGATGTAACTCAACATCCCGTAACTCTTTTTGTCCAACCCAAATGTAAACACTTGGAAAAAAATGTCTCAAGATAATTTTTCTCATCTGTGTGCAATCTTGTGGCAATTTTGTCTCAGGAGATCTTGTCCCAAAATTTGGTCCCAAAATGTATTTCATTTTCCACATGCATTATAATTATGACAAAATGACAACACCACAATTACGAAACATGCATACAGTGTTTATTGCGACCAGGACACATTAAATAAAACTACAAAGTACTTCACTTATACAAAAGATAGATTATATCCCATTCACATACAAAAGAACAATCAATAATTTACTGTATAAATTAAACATTTCACTAAACTATGTACAATTGCATGAAAACAATGATTTGGTCAATGCACAACTCATGATGTTTGTGATTCTTATGTCAGCTAAGTGGACTTCAAATCTCTCAGAAGATGCTTGACAGGCCTAAATATTTCAGTTTGCATAATAAAATAAAAACTCTGGGTTTCCAAAATCCTCCTCTGAGCCGCACTGTCAGATCTAAAGTTGAGGTTGACACACAAATACAAACTTTTCCCTTTACTTTCACTTGTCATTTTTTAATGATTTGCATACTTGGCCCGCTGTTTTTCTTTGTAATAATTAATATAGAGTTAAAAAGGTTTTTTTTCTTGCAAGCAAAAATGATTGGAACAACAAATTAGCTATTCTACTTCTGTTTGCATTTTAAATCATGCCTCAAGTGCTTGGATGTGGTAAGTACATTTCTTTAAATTGCTGTAATTGAAAAACAGTGAATACAATGTAAGTGCACGATAGATAGAAAGTTTGTTATTAACCAACGTTGAGACAGTCCCAAACCAACATAAAAAGTCGGAAGGGCATCTGGTATAAATCTCATGTTAACATCCAATCAATATGCTAATCATTGTTTACAGCAAGTCAGTTGATTTAATGTGTTGACCCTGTGCTGAGAGGAGTTCCCTTTAGTTTAACAGTGAAGGACAATTACTATGCAGATGGTGCCGTGGCTGTATTCTGACCTTTCAGAAGTAGTTTAAAAGTCACTGCTCAGGCTCCAGAGACATGTTGTTACACTGGGTAAGTTTGTCACGATGACGCTGATATTTCCAAGAGAAAAGGTTGGGAACCAGTTGTTCTCCGTGCAAACATCTAATTTGCTAGATAGTATCAGCATACAGTATGGGTTTGTATATTGAGAAACATTGGAACATTATTAACCATAACATAATAATATGATGGAAATAGCATGTTACTAACAAAATGACACTGTTAATTAGTTAAAAAGAATCTTTAAGGTGCATTGTGTAATTTTTTAGTTGAGAGGGTTCGTCACTCTTTTTTTTTATGGATATGTCATAGAAATGCCCGGGATGTTCCACAATATGACATTAAAAAGCTCTACTTTACATTCATTCAATTACAGATAAATATATAGCTCAAAAATACCTAAAAAAAAACAGACATTTTGACTGTGAGTGGGTTGACTCTCCGCAGATCTGCCCTGTAACTTGATCTGGTTTGGTCTCCATGACGACAGAAAAGTTTAATAACATACTATGAAACAATCCAGACAAAACTATTACATCTCCATACCAAAAAGCCTTTGATGGACCCTCCACCAGAAAAGTAACACAATGCACCTTTAAGTATTGTAACAACATACCTCCCTGTATTTTAACTGGACCACAGCCACGAGTCCTGTAGCAAGACGCAAATATTTTACTGCATAAAATTGTATCCCACATTTGAGAAGCTTGTGAGTGAATCTATAAAAGCTGTTTTTGCTTTTGTCAAAACACCAGATAAAAGAGCTGACATAAATATCATCATCCCCAAACTGAATTACATAATGTACAACAATGACATGTGCCCCCTTGTAATCAGAGGACAACTAAATGTGAACAATATGCTCAGTAAATGTCCCAGACTATGCAGACAGAGCACAGAGACAGACATGAGAAATAACAGCCATCAGACAGAGACGGGCACTTTAAAGGTCCTATATTATGCAAAGTTAACTCTTGTGAGCTTTAAGACATGTTTTAATATCGGGTTATGGTTGCCTACTCAAAAACATACCTAGAGTTAAGTTTTGTTTCATTCACACGTGCTTGAATAATCCTGCATTACTAGTTTGTCTGTATCTCCAAAGCTCAAAATGCTCTGTTCCACCTTGTGACATCATGAAGTGGTAGTTTTCAAGTTAACAGCTACATTTTGCCTTTTGTTTAGAAGAAATTGGCCGTTACGGGACTGAAGTGAATGATTCTAGTGAAGATGTATGTAGTTTAAAAACACCATGGAGCACCGTATTACCTGATGACATCACAAAGTGCAACAGAGTGTTTTCTCCAGGTATGTTTGTGATGAGAAAACATTATAACACAGATCAGAATATTGCATAATATGGGCTCTTTAAGACAATGTGCTCACAATGTCCACTATCCTGTCTACTTGTGTTACTCTTGGTTTATACTTATAGTCAGAGGTGGGTACAGTAGCTGGTGTACTCATGTGCAGAGTACAGTTACTTCAGAATAGTATTAGTAGAAGTAAATAGTCGTGACCCAAATATAATAGTATTTGGTAAACATTATATCTCACTGTGTAACTGGTATGTAATTGGACAGACAGATCAGACGCCATTATAGAATCTGGTATTTTCCAATTTTTTTTTTTTTAAATAAGATGAAAAACAGATTAGGAAGAGTAACTACTACTTTTACCAGGTAAGAAAATAGTGTTACATTAAAATACTTAAGTAAAAATAGGGTATTGAGAAAACTACTGTGAGAATTGCATTTTTTTTAAAGATTACTCAAGTAAATGTAACTCATTTCCAGTGCTGAAATGTAACAAAATAAAAGTAGTTAAGTACTGTAATTAAGTATACATTTGATGTATCTGTACTTTACTTAAGTACATTTTATAGTGGATACTTTTTACTTTTACTTTACTACATTTGAGAACAGGTATCTGTACTTTACTTAAGTACATTTTATAGTGGGCTTTTTTTTACTTTTAATTTTTATAGTGGGTACTTTTTACTTTTACTTTACTACATTTGAGAACAGCTATCTGTACTTTACTTAAGTACATTTTATAGTGGATACTTTTTAATTTTACTTTACTACATTTGAGAACAAGTATCTGTGCTTTACTTAAGTACATTTTATAGTAGATACTTTTTACTTTTACTTTACTACATTTGAGAACAGCTATCTGTGCTTTACTTAAGTACATTTTATAGTGGATACTTTTACTTTACTACATTTGAGAGCAGGTATTTGTACTTTCTACTCCTGAAAAAAAATACTTTTTACTATTGAAGTAAATTTTTAAACAAGTGGTCTACTTTAATACTTTTACTTAAATGCATTTTCTCATGGATACTTCTACTTTTACTTGAGTATTTCTCAAGTATTTCTCTTGTATTTGTACCTTTCTAACGTAACAAAATGCCAGTATCCTAGTACCCACCTCTGCTTATGTGGTATCAACCTTTCTTATTCATTTCTGCCATTTCTTTATCAAAGAGCCCATAGTGATCTTAAACAAGTGCTCAGTCCATAGAAGAGCCTTGTCACACAAATGGACGTGAGCCTTCCAAGACAGATCCTTAAGGCACTTTACTTAAACCCGATCGGACCGGAAAACCACCCACCCACTCCCTCACGAGCTCGCGTACACCTCTCTCAGATCTACCCCAGCCAATCCCTAAATGGCAGTTAGCTCGTCTGCAATCTGCACCACCCGTCTTTCCGACACAACTAACCCCTCGGGTACATGTTGCGGTTTCTTCTCCCCACCCGAATCCACAGCGAGTGAAGAGTGGGCGAGCACCAGCCTTAGATCTTTTATAACGCATGATTTATTCCCCAAAGTGCTGCGGTATCCATCTTTCCAACTTATTATTATTTCATGTCGTCATCCTCGGAGAGCTCGTGTCCTGCAAAACTTGACAGAAAAGTTTGCACAAGAAAACAAACAAATATGTGTTTCTTTGGATGGAAGGAGAGTTTTTGGTCCGTATGAGGCAGTTATGTGTGTGTCCAACTGGTTTTGACACTGGTGAACTGCAGGTAGCGCTAGCAGTACGTACAGTAAAGTCTTGTTTTAGTCCCTCAACTTAGTCCACAATATCTTGAAGGGTGTCATTTTGCAGTAATCGAACTACAAACCCTTTATGAGCATTTGTTTTACTTGATAGTCCACTGCTTTTCACGAAATACCCCTCGCGTCCTCTCCTCTTTGGCCCAACCGCTCCGGCGTTAATGCCATTTTAGTAGCAGTTCCCCATTCGTTAGCTCTTAGCCACGCCCTTGTTTAGCTTGTTAGCCTTAGCTTGCTCATCCAAGTCCTATTTGGTGTAGCCCCGGCGTTGGGCGTACACAAAAGAATTGAGGGAAGTGATTAGTTCTCAGTGAAGCGCATCGTCATTATTATCAGCAGCAGCAGCAGCAACGATGGCGGCAGTGGCACTAGTTGCCCACCAGGGGGCTGAGGTCTCCGTGGTGGTTCTTTAGTTTCTTCTTGAACAGGGAGATGGTGGAAGGTCGGTAAAGGATGATCCAAGGCTCTGAGGACGTGGTGCTCTGACTGCAGCTGTCCGAACCACTTACTGTTGGGATATTCGGAGCCCTGAGACACAAAAACAGCTTGGATGAGAATCAGGCAAAAAGGAAACTCGCCAGAAGGACTGAGAGAAGAAAGAGAAGAAAAGGTAAGAGAGAAAGTTGGAATAAAAGTACCACAAAGGAAAGTGCCCAGAGGTGCAAAGACAATAAAGAGTAAGCTTAAAAGAACAAAAGTGCTGCTCTACAAAGGGACTGGCTCCTCTGTGTGCTGCGATGTTTCATTCATGCTTTGCCAGGTGTACTCCAAACACCAGCGGCGATAGCAGTGAGAAAAGTTCCCTTTTAAACATGATATGTCTCTCATAAGGATTCTATATAACAAGGTTGGACACAGAACATATTAAAGTCTCTTTTGCTTCAGATTAGAGATCAACCAACATGTTTTTTTCATGGCCAATGCTGATTATTTAGAAAACAGAGAAGCCGATGGCCAGTAAGCTCTGCCAATATTTTGGAACAATATTTTGGGCTGAATTTGATTATTTTTGGGAATTATTATATTTACAAACTACCCCCAGGCCCCTTTTACCACAAACCTATGAGAGAACTGCATAGTCACGCTTCTTGTGTATTTTTAGGCAGCAGATTGACCAAAGCCAAACTTTGACCGGTGCAGGAGATTTAAGTCTGATAGTCAATATGCTAAAACGTCCAAATATCTACCTGATCTGTCAACCAACCCATACACTGGTCTAGCTCTAATCTAGGTCTTCAATGTTAAATGGGTCAAAAATGTCTCGCAGTAAGATGTTGATCAAGATGATTAATACTGAACTGCAATGTTAGGTATAAGTATTTATTCTTATCCATTAATATACAATATACATGTTAGCATATACTATTCCAGTCAATTAAATTACAGTAACCCCAGGAATTTAACTTTAAATTACACAAATTTGAAAATGGATGGATGGATGGATTTTTCATTCATATTTCATTCTCTTTCAGCTAAGTAACATGAAAAAAGAGAGAAAAAGACCACCATAACCACAGACTCCAGAATAGTCCTGGTGACTTATTTTAGTTCATAATTTCACATAAGATGTATATATATTTGTATTGTACCATTTGCATGACTTCTTTGAATGTTTTGTATTGATAAAGAGTAATTTAGTTAAGTCATTGAGTCATTGCTGTGTTTTTCTGTAGTATTTATTTAGAAATGCTGTTCTTATGTTACCCTGTGTAACATAATTTGCTCAAATAAAAATAAAACAAAAATCTAAACTTACTTGACTGTGATGTGCAGCAGCAGCTTGGCCACCATGGCGATCACAGTGAGGACGAGCAGAGCGGCCAGAGCGTAGATGGTCCACACTGAAAACACACAGAACAAGGCCTCAGAACATGAATCACAGCAACACACATTATCTGCACCGTATAGAGCAACATAATGATAGAATTAGCAAATGGTCCGAGCACAAACACACCTGTTAGATGTGTTTGGCAAGAAAGGAGTTGGGAAACAGTGATGATTTTGGGAGAACATCTGGTTTCCTTTAGATCTGATGGATAGCTCTTTGAGACAGAAACTTCTGAGCAATTTGTGCAGAGGTTAAAAAGAAAATAAGGGCCCTCAATCAAATCTAGATGCAATCATTTTCAATTATCAAAGATCTGCTGGGGTTTTTTTGATAAACAGGTCTTTAGCCAGTCGTCTGTCAGTAGAAGGATGTGGTTTGGAGCAGGATACACTGGATCATTTTTTTGAGTTACATGGCATAAAGTCTTGTTTATGTAACTGAGAGCGAAAGTTATATGCATTTGTTTTTAATGGATACTTTGCAGCTGATGTCATCAACATTCCCTGGGGCTGTGATGCTAACTGTAAGCACTACTCTGTCTGAATCTGACCATAAAGGGCTACAACAGGTGAGAAGATCTTAAACTCTCTCAAGTCCCTCTCAAATAACATTACAGAATCAAGCTAGTGAGCATTAGGCCAACAGTTTTTCACTTACTGTCGTGCACGTTTTGTTTAGTTTTTAATTAAACATTTTAACAGGACCATGGACACTTGTAATAATCACAGGCTCCTGAAAATGTGAGTTTTCAGACCTTAGGCAGTGTTTGCTAATGTGTGCACTGTGTCACCGTGGTAACAGCAAAAACATTCCGCCATAGAAATACAAGTAGAGCACCCCCAGAATGATGTCACTGCAGTATCAATAGCTAGTGTATTGACTGATGAATACAAGAGAAATACAGATCATGTCAAAGTCACCTTGTCAAGTCAATAAACAAAGAAGTAATTGATAATGTTTCACAAGCCAAATTGTATAAATGGAGAAAAGATCTGCTCCTGCTACTACTACTAAAAGTTTCTCTCTAAATGTAGTGGTGGACATTTAATTTTGTTACTAAAGTGAAAGCACAGATACCAAAGGAAAAAATACTCAAGTAAAAGTATGATATGAAAGAATCTAAGTAAAAGTATTAAAGTACTTGTTAAAAAAAATGTACTTAAAGAGTAAAAAGTAAAAGTATTTTGTGCAGAGTTTGAGATCTAACAAAGCCTCAAATGTGCTAAATTTTGTTCAACAGAAACAGTTATTTTTTTGTTTGGACTATGACCTTGATAAAATATAAACCCTGCAGGCTTTTCAGCAGGTCTCACACAATAATACAAAATACTTTTACTTTTCAGTCCAGTTAAAAAATGTAAAGTAAAAAGTATCCACCTTAAAATTTTACAGATACCTAAATATTTTACTCAAGTACTTTACTAATAGTAATTTTCTAAATGTGACTCTGACTATTTGATCCTTGCATTTAGAGCTGTGGATCAGTCTGCATGTTTTTCACTGACTAATTATCTGATTGTAAAGAGATTGTAACATTGTAAGGATTTATATGAACCACATCAGAAAGAGGCAGAAGGGAGCAGGGACAGAGGAAGTTTCCCCAGTGTGGAGGGGACACAGGGGGATACAGGGGGACACATACTAGCGCTGTGGCCGGTGGTCTGGGAGCGTCCAGCCCACTGACCTGGCATGTTGTGCTCCGGTTTCCCAGGGCTGGACGTGATGACATAGAGGATTGAAGGAGAGCGCCCCCCGGTGGTGCCATTGGAGCGCTCGGTCACTCCTCCTGCCAGCTGTGGGCCTGTGGTACTAGAAATGCCCTCCCTGTCCTCCTCTGAGTCGGCTCTGTCTGGGCCTCGCAGTGCTGGAAGACAAAATATGGGTATACATTTTAGTGAGATTAAATATTCTAATATTGAATTAAACATTTACAGTGGATGAAGGATGACTGTCTGTGCATCTAAGACACTAGTCCCATCCTTTTTTGGCTCGGGTACCCCCAAGGCTTTGAGTACTCCTTACTCTGGTACTAGGCAAATATACATACATATGTATCATTTTTTTGTAACATTGTCTTGTTTTCTTGATGTCCAAAATCCTCCAAAACATTCTTAAAGATTTACAGTTTGTTACAAAGAACATTTTATTCAAATACTATTCCTACTCATTCTTTTAAAATCTAAAAGTTCATACAAAGCCCAGTCAATATAGACAATGCACAGTAATACTGCGCATTAAACAGAATTACCGCCAAAAACATATTCAAAATGTACAATATTGTTAAAAAAATGACCTGATGATAAAAAAATAACAAAATGTCACTCTTAAGTAGTTAGTTTGTGTCTATAATGAGCCATAGATGTTCATTCAATCTTCTACAGCTCAAATTTGATCATAGTACAGAAAAATGACCTATATTTTCCCTGTAGTACAAAAAAGCACACATGAAATACTGACCTCCAAACATGATTGTTCAATATAATAATTACCATGACAGACTTACAATAATGTGAACTAAACTCAACCTTCCATATGTTTCTGTTTAGATTTCACCAACATTTGTCAAATATACAGTAGAACAGCCTGTACACAGAACATCTCATTGGACATGTTTTCTGGTTCCCTTTCAGCAGCTGCCTCACACTACTGTGGTTCAACTCTCCATCTCCAATTTGTAAAATGTGACAGTTGTATTTCTGTTTTATGGAGCGATGAGTGATAGTGTACAGTGAAACCCAAGATCCCGCGGCGGCCATGTTGTTTGTAGTTTCGCCTCTCGCTGGACATGGATCACTTAGCAGAGCTGTTACTGTGGCTGAGCTCTGCTCTCGCAGTAATAGGATACACAGTGTTGACGCGAATGTTGAAAGGACTTATATACAGCGAAGCACGAGTGAATGCTTAATATTGCGCCAAAGCAGCTGAAGTTGCAGGACCATCTGTGTAAGCCGTAAACATGTGGTGTCAAGGGCTACTCCAGACATGCTGGAAAGAGTGTTTGCAATAAATTTAGTTTGTTTTAACCTGAACGCACGGCCAGACGCAGCTTTGTGCACATAAGGAAAGGATTAAAAAATGTAGAGCTGATTCTTTAACGTGTGTCATATGGGCATATTGTATTTTTAAATTTTAGAGATATTTTACTGTTTTTTAAATGTCTTTATGGTCTTGGGCTTTCGTATCTTTGACCCTGTAAACCTTTGCAGACCCTGTGCACCTCCAGCAGCAGGCTCCTCCTCACAGTCAGGATACACTCGTCTTTCCAGTAACATGGCTCTCATCACAGCACATTTACAGCTTTTTATTATTTGCATTTTATTATATTTATTTATCTTGGGTGTAACTAGTTCTCAATGGGGTTGCAGTTGTACGTGGGCGAGTTCTTGTCTCAAATGGAAAACAATCCATCTTGTGTCATGAGGCAGTACAGGAAATGCTCCACGCTGTTTTTAAACTCCATACAACTTCCCTAGAATAATTAGGATGATATTGACTCTGGAATTGCCAATCTCTACTGAACTAAAAGTAAAAGTTTGCCGTTAACTTGAAAACTACCACTTCATGACACACAAGGTGGAATAGTGCATTTGTTTTTCCTCAGTAGCTGGTCTACACTTGCAAATCCTTACTTTATATGTGAGATACGTGACCCAACAATACTTCATATAGCCCCGCACTGATTTAGTCCAAGTAGGAGGCATGAAGAGTTCAGCTGGCTGTGATATTGGTGTAGGAGCAGAGACCAGGCTGCCGCAGTCTGATAACAGGGAGCTCTTAGAAAAAACAAAACCCGTATTTAAATATGCAGCATTACCCCGGGCGCTGAGACATTGACTGGCAAATGGAAAGAGAAGGGCTCGCCAGTGGTGTGACAAGTGCCTCACTGCAGCTAAAAGCCAGAGTCCATTCAAGTAGTGCCATGAAATGTGCACCAGACAGCCACAGAGCACAGCACACACCTGGACGTACAAATGTGAGGCTGGGGCTGAGGGAGAGGTAACCATCTGTCCTTCTGTTGGTGAGAGCTCCCTGTTTCTCACCCCATAGACAGGTTTAGGTTTAATACGCTAGGTTTTCATTGGTGCCATGTGAATTATTTACAAAAAAGTGAGATTAACAGTCCTATAATATTCAAACTAGACTCTTGTGAGCATGGTGTGATGTTGTTACCTCATCAAAAATGTACCTGAAGTTGTGTTTTGTTTCACTGAAATGTGTCAATACTGAATTATTAGGCTGTCTGCATCTCCAAAGCTCAAAATGCTCTATTCCACACTGTGATGTCATGCAGTGGTAGTTTTCAAATTAACAGTTCACTAGAGATGCGCAAATCCAGAGATGAAAAGAGCATCTCCTGTAATACTACATGAAATCACAAGGGAACGGAGTGTTTTCTGTTTGAGAAAATAACTGAAGGGTTTATGTGTGTTAAAAATGTGTGAATGTGAAAACAAAACACATCTCCAGGTATGTTTTTGATGAGGAAACAACGTTATAACATAGATCAGAAAATCTAGATCAGAAATATCCCAGGAATATCCTAAGGCAAGCAATAACATCTCCATAGAGAAAAGGACATCTCCCTGACTACAAAAGTGACTTAATGCACCTTTAAAGTTGTTAAAGTTGCATAGTATAACTTTTCTGGTGGAGGATCATTCAGAGATTCTTTGTAAAAATTATATTTGAATGTGTATTTGGTATATTTGTTGTAATGCAGTAACATTTGAGCTGTAAAAGTTTAACGAGTGACTTCTATGGCATTCTGGCATTCTGACAGTGAGTGGGATTGCCTCTCCACAGATCTGACCTGTGACTGGTTTGGTCTCTATGAAGATAAAAGGTTTAATGCCATACTTAGCAATAACATCTTCATGGAGAAAAGCTTTGGACTTAAGAAGAGTTATACAATGCATCTTTAATGGTACTGCCTATTTAAAACTTGTTTTATTGTGTCAGTGACATTAAGTAGTTTCAATATTATCATTATTTGTGTGATAGTATATCTCTACAGCGATATATCATGCTTCAAAGTTTGTTCTAGTGACAGGCCTATCTATAAACTATTCTATTTATAGAGGCACCATGTCCCATTTTTATTACTATAGTCACCCTTGTTGGAGGCAGCACTGGAGTCTAGCAGCACAACATTTCATCACTCAAAACTTTAACGCACTTTTTATTACTACTTTTCTCTGACCTTGGTAGAGCAGGGCAAATCCTTGGGCCTGGTTGGTGCGATCGGAGAAGAAGTACAAGATGACAAAATCTCCAGTGATGTTGACCAGCTCTCGCGGTGGGCTACGCCAGTCAAAACGCGCCACCACCTGGTTCGTGTACCCGTCCAGCATCTCCACCATGTCCGTCTGGTCCGAGATGTCAAAGAAGGTGAAGTTGAAGATGATGGCGGAAGCCCCTGGTACTTGTATGGTCCAGTAACACACACGGCCGGGGTTGTACTTGTCAGGAAAATCAGGAGAGTAGATGACTCCAGAGGGGGAAGTGTAGTTGCCACCGCAGGCCCCCACTCGAGCTGGAAGAGAAAACGTTACAGAGTGTGAAATTAAAAACTGCTCCAGAGTTTATATTAGAGTCAGTGATGAGGACTTGTGCTTCTTTGGAATATAAAACGGCAGAACAATCTGTGTGCAATTTTCTGCTAAATTAATTTCAACTTATTTGCAGAGGTTTTGAGAGGTGCATGAACCTGCTCATTCTTCTCTATAAATAACCCAGTGTGCAGGAGCATTGCATATGGAGCACACTGGTTAATCAGTAATCAGCTTGTTCAGAAATTATAACTGTGACAATTCAGAAGGAAAAATAAGTCTTTGCAGTTTAACAGTGACAAATACTTTGAACATGTATATAGTTACAGAATACGAAATGCCTTAAAATGTATTTTGTAGTGTGTTCTGATGCATGGGCCAACCAGAGTACTGCATTCTGAATACTTAGAATACTTTCACACAAAGCTGCACAAAAATGATAAAGATAAGCTTGAAAACTGCTTTCAATCCACAGTCAGTGTGTAAATGTTAAGCATTTCCACACTGACTGGAGAAGGAAAAAATTACACATGCACTTGGTTTAAGAGCAAGGTTTTCTATTTTTCTCACTGATATTGTGCTGTTTGAGGGCAAAATTGTGTAATCAAGGACTGCAAAGTATTCTTAGATTTTTTTAGAAAAGTAAATGTATTCTGAATACCACTAAATGAAAAAGAAACTTCTGAATCGGTTACTTAAAATTAGTATTAAGAATACGTATTCTCAGTACATGTATTCAGTTACCTCCCAACACTGCAATTCAGTATAACAAAATCTTATAACAAAAACACTGGCATTATTAAATCTAAATGTGGAACCTTTTTATCAGACTGTTTTATCACTTTAACTTTAGAAAGTTTCATTTCCTGACGCTGCTCATAGAAGACTGGAGTTCACCAGTGACCGCCTGCTATGGTTCCAGAGGTAAATGTAGCTATATGCTGACTAATATCCATCCATAAAGGGGAAAATGGAATGAGAAATTTACTTCTGAAAGTGGGGGGAGGGCCGTCACTTTTGAGCTCCATTGGTAGACATATTAGGCTTTTGTCTGCTGTATAGTTACAAACACCTGTGGATCATTATTTTATACTCTGGACATTTTAAATCACTACCTTCAAAAAGAAAAGAGAGTCCACTCACCCTCATATTTATATTGTGCATAGAATATATAATCCTAAGCACTCTACGCTTCAAAAAGTGTTTCAGGTTCAGGTTTGTCCACTATACGCACTGGAGAATATCACCTTGTTGACCTTTCTGGGAGTGTGCTAAAATCCAACCCCAGTTTTAATGACAGGTGTGAAAAATGCCAGCAGCACCAACTGTCCTCACCTCACTTCCTATAAAGTTTACAGGAGCACACAAAATGCACTTAGCCCCTCACCTCTGCAGCCCTCTACTTAAGAGTTATGATTAGGCTTGCACCCGAACGCAGAGATCACAGCACAGGATGCACATTACATTCAAATTTCTTTTTCATCTTAGGGAAGCAAGTAAACAGCTCAATTAAGGTAAAGGGCCCATATTACACCATTTTTGTCTATGTCATAAGGTTTCTCATCAAAAACATTCCTGGAGTTATGTTTTGTTTCATTCACACATGTTTAACTTGCATATTTACGCACAGTTCTTCACTCAGACGGAAAAAAACACCCTGTGATGTCATGTGGTAATACAGGAAGTGGTCAGAAAGTGGTGTCTTTAAACGCCACACACCTTCACCAGATTAATGTGGATTATTTCAGACCTGAATTTCCAATATCTACTGTATTAAATGTAAAATGCAGCTGTTACCTTGAAAACTACTGCTTCATGACGTGATTTTGAACTTTTCACAATAAAGGATGAACATTCAACATACAACGTGTCTCAATTTTGTGTAATACAGGACCCTAAAAAAAAGTACCTGTCACATATGTGTCGTAGAATTCTCTAGAGTAGGCACAGAGTTGGGAAAGTACTTTTTACTTTTTTCTTGTTATCATTCATTTACATTAGAGTGATTTATTTTAATGGCAGGTAGTATTTGTAAAGCCAAGACAAAATACACAGCAGTAACAGAATATTTACACAAGTTTGGATTACCTGAGTTCAAAAAAAATAAACTTATCATTTTGTTTTAGCGATGTGTTAAAAGTGAATATTTCACTATGACATCCAGGTAAAATCCAGCCTCTACAACCTGACAATGTATCTGACGTAAATTGCACTCACAAGACCACAGGCTGACAAGGATTTCAGGCACAAAAAATACTAAAAACAATAGTTAAACAAACTAAAGACAGAGTAAACTCACATTTCTCTCCCGAATCCTTATAATCCCAGTAAAATACTAGTTAACTAATACAAATTTGAGCAAACTAAGACACCATCAATCAAGTATTTGACTAAGCAACTTAAAGGACTTAGAGCCAGTTTTGTTACCTGCCTAGACAATGCGGATGTGAATTATCTCGGTAGCTATAATCCTTCATAAAATTCATTAAAGCGCCATATTCCTCTATTTTCTGATCTATGTTATAATGTTGTTTCCTCATCAAAAACATACCTGGAGTTATGTTTTATTGCACTCATTTAACACAAAAACTGCATATTTAGGCTGAATTTTTCTCTCAAACATTAAACACACTGATCCACTTTGTGCTTCACTGTGTTTTTAAACCTCACACACCTTGACTAGAATAATCTGGATGATTTCAGCCCTGGAATCTCTACTTAACAAAAAAAAAAAGGTAAAAAGTAGTTGTTAATATTAAAACTAAACACAACTAAACACAACTGGGTATGTTAAACTTAAACTAAAGCTAACAAGTGTCCATTTTGAGTAATAATGGACCTTTAATGTGCATTATTGCTAGTAAATCAATGCAAAAATAGCTTAATAAGTTAAAATCACATTAGATATTGGCTTTATAACACCTGTAGTCCACATTACGACTCATGTATTTTTCACTCACTGTCGAATATGATGACCCATCCGTCGCCCCCACACGGCTGGTTGTGGTTGCCGAAGCAGACGTGGTTACACTCCATTCCAGGTGATTCCCCGCTCTCCTGCAGCTCCACCTCGTTGCCGCAGAAACAGGCGTATCCCGACTCCATCCCGGCCAACTGTCAACGCAAAGCAAATGTTCCTCAACGCTTCAATTAGTGTTTCCCATTAAAGGCGCATCGTGCAACTTCTCAGGTAATCGCTTTTCATTTTATTGCATTGCTTGGAATGTTGCGTTGTCATGACATTAAACACATCTATGCAGCATTTATTCATTCTGGCTGTTTCTATTTCTCTTAAATACAACTGTTTGCCACTATGCAACGTGAATAGGGGCGACGTTGCGTAGATCTGACCTGTAGCCTTTAGTCGTCTCCCTTGAGATAGACAGATTTAATCTCTAGACAAAGCAATAACATCTCCATGAAGACAAGCAGGTGAGGGCAGCAGAAAAGTTTTAGAGTGCACTTTTAAGAGGAGATTACGGTGGTCCCGCATACTCTAATTTTCACACTCATAGACTCTAAAAAAATAGTTAAACAAATGTGTGCTGTATCTGCCTGTAGTATTATAATAAACATACAGAAGAAACCATTTTAAATCTGTAATCAGTGCTTTTTTGTTCAGAAGAAGCAATAAGTGATAACATTGTATTAAAGATCCACTGTGTAACTTTTCTAGAGAGGGTTTGAACCTGTTTGTCTCCACGGAGATGCTAAAGTTTTGCTTTAAATTGTTGATGGTATTAAATTAAACTGTCTTACATTTATTCAACTACAGGTGTTATTTATAACTCAAAAATATCTTTACCATTTCTACCGTCCATTCTGTGAGTGGGGTCGCCTCTCCAAAGATCTAACCTGTCAGTCTCCATGGAGATTCTAAGTTTATGGTCATATCAGGGAACATTCTAGGCACAAGCTGGTGACGGACCATCCACCAAATCCACCAACCAAGTTACACAATGCTGCTTTAAAACAATGATTCCAATATTGAGCACTTATGCCACCATAGTCTAGACCTGTGGGAAAATGGCTTCAATCTTCATCTATGAGAAAATGTCACATTACGGATGAAATATGTCTGTTCTTTTAGTGTTTGCTCAAATGAGTTTAAATATGTGTGAGTTTAGTCTTGGGTAAAGCAGTCAAATAAAAATGATTTATGGTAGTTTTTGTTGGAATGTGTAAACAGTCGGATGTTGTTAAGCTGTTTTTTGGAGGATGTGATTGTTTTTTCTCATGACAACACGACACCATTATGTACGACGGGGGGACCGCAAACTCCCAGCTGATTTGTTGCACTCCAAACCAAATGGCGGAACTAAACACAAAAAGAGAATTAAAGGGTCCGTTTTACTCTAATTTCTTACTGATATTATAATTGGAGTTGTTTCCTCGTCGAAAACATATCCGGAGTTTTGTTTTGTTTCATTCACACATGTTTAACACACAAACTCTGGTTTTTTAGGTTCTTCTTGCAAACAGAAAACACATTGTGATGTCATGTGGTCACACAGGAAATGCCCCACTGGGTTATTTACTGCGCTTTTATCATTTGGATCATTTCAACCCCATGACACTGCCAATCTCTACTGAAGGAAGCTGCTCATTTGAAAACTTCATGACATCACAAGGTGGAGCAGACTATTTGGAGCTATGGAAATGTAACCAGATTAATAATACAAAGTTACTCAAACACATGTGAATAAAACAAACATAATATAGGTTTTCTGTGAGTTAAGATTCATGAAAGTCAAACATAATGTATAATGTTTTTTTAAAAGGTGCAGTGTGTGAGGATCTACCATCTGCTTGTGCCCATAGAGATGCTATTACTTTGTCTGAAATGTTTCACAGTGTGGCATTAAATGTATCCATCTTCCATGGATAGATGGTACAATTATTGTACCAATTTAAGATATATTATGCGCATTTTACTATTGGTTGCAAAAAAAAAAAAACAATAACAGCAAATTGGAAAAGTGTTACATCGCCATCTATAGGTGAATGGAAAAATAGGGTCAAACAAGTGTACACAATGGAAAAAATGACAGCTTCTTTACAGTTAAAAGTGCATCTTTTTGAGCAAAGATGGGAAATGGTGAAAATGTATATGTGCCTGTAACGGCTGTTTTTTATTTATTTTATTCTTTTTTAAAATATTCATATAGAAATACTTTGTTATAGGCTATGACTCTGTCAAGTATGAATGTGAATGTAAAAATTGTCTTTAATGCTTTTCAATGACTTCTGTCAAGTATATATATAATATATAGTATCCAAGACATTGTCCTTGTGTATGTTGGACCAAGTGTGTATCAGGAAACATTTTGTTGTGTTTTGTTGTGTTTTATTGTGAAAAATGAAAAATAAAAAGTAAAAAAAAAAAAAAAAAGTATCCATCTTGCATTCATTCATTTATGTTTTATTGCTCCAAGAACATGATCAGTATAAGTCTGGTTTTGTGGTCTGGTGGCATCTCCTGCTTATTAAGTTTAATGTGATACTGTGAAACCCTCCAAACAATTACATCACCATGGAGACGAAAATGTAGGCAGATCCTCTATTCCAAAACTTGCACCTTTAAAATAATTCATAAATAATTATAGCAGTGACTCTATACCTTAAATATGTGAACTTAAAATGACTAGGAGGAAGAGTTGGTGTAGGAATGTGAAACGTCAAATAGCATTATGTAGCATGACCTCTCCGCAGATCTCAAAAGGCCCATTGTCCTGATTCGATAATGACACTATTGTACCATTTTTGAGCCTGAAATGAATCGACACCACTAGAGGTGTTACACGATTCCCCATGCCATACACGCTTTATTCAGCCTCGGCCACCAGGAATGCACACACACTCTGAATCTGAATCTATGTCCTTGTAGTCTAAAGGTTCACACTTTGGTCTTATCCTGGTTTGAGGACGGTTTAGTTTAGGAGGCTTTGATTAGTCCTGTTCTAATCCTGGTTATTAAAATATCAAACTCTGATTCTCTAAGGAATAGACTCATTACTGATTTTGATACCACAATGATACTTTAAAAAAAAAATTATCTAGATCCGTTACTAGATGTTCGATACTTTTGTCAACCCTACTGTAGTCCTGGTATAGTCCTG
>KN491715.1:3135-13378 GCA_000787155.1 Scartelaos histophorus | reverse complement strand
AAGAAGAAGAAGAAGAAGAAGAATATTTTGATAGAAGAACAATGTTCTGCTTTTTTTAAGCAAGCAACCTATACATTTTTGGAAAGCTCTGGTGCATTACTATGTCCCTGGTCACTACGGGCGAGTCACGTCGTGTCATTGCCTTTTCCGGCCACTAGGACTTTGTGGAAGCATGACACAAAACTGCTCTGAAGGGGTGTGACTTAACGTGGAGAGCAAAGGGAGGGTGGACTCCCAAAATGAAAGTGAAACTTGCAAAACACACTTTCGGAGAATAAAGCATTTTCAAACCAATAACAGGTAACATGGTGATCTACAGTAAATATGTTACGTGTGAAATGAAATATGAACTACCCCCTCTTTAACGTGCTAGCTAAAGTAGAAAAGGATAACTATAATCTTACTGGTTAGCTCTATTGAACACTGCCAATCATTTTATTGGTGACATAAAAATCCAGACTTTCCTAGATTAAAACCAATAAATGCAAACAAGTCGAAACTATAGCCTATAAATAAATAAATAAATAAAGCTGATTTGGAAGTGCCTAGGGTGAGTGAAATCTGGACAAAACGAGAAAATGAGACCTTCTTTTAAACATTTCTTATTTACTGGGCTCTTGAGACCCTCTTCGGCTGGATTATGCCCACCTCGTATTGACAGTGGGTGTTTTTTTTAAGACAGCTGACTAAACCAGTCTTGTCTGATCCCGGTAAACGTGGCTGTCAACAGTGATGGAACTATACACTTGACTTATCTTATATATTTTTTTTATCTCCACAACCTTCCCTGCAGCCAGTTAATGGTGTTCAAGGTCTGATGTCATTAAAGATCAAATTAAAGATGAATGTAAGGCCCGTTTTACACTTTCAGAGCCGAGCTGATCTTTTCAAGTGAGGTGAGCATGAAATAGGTGAATGTTCTGCTCCGGTGACATTTGGAATTTCACACAGATATTTAAATCCTCACGAGCTGCTCTGTGTTTCAGGAGATATGTGAATAGTCAGTGGTAATTACGTTTTATGGTTTCATTTGTTTGGAGCTCCATTAGCGACTGCGTAAGTATTCTATTCTAAGCTATTCTTCCAGGCGTTCGTGGATTCTACATTCTGAAGTGTTTTGCCTAACCGTAACCCTAACTTGGTCCGAGCGGGAATTGAGCCACCCACCTTTGAGTTGCCACCCACTACTATTACCACTGAGCCACTGTCACCCCCCATAGACTGTATAAAAAAGTGAACTAAGCGAGTGTGACGTCACCCATAGCGTTTAGCGCCGCTCAAATGAGGCTCGCGATGCAAGGATCATGTAGAGCGGGTTAACGCTCAAATGAGGCTCGCGATGCAAGGATCATGTAGAGCGGGTTAATAAGAACATTTTAAGACCAAAATGACGAGGATCACTAATGTAAGTCAATGGGAGCCAGAGTCAGAAGGAGCTGGAAGAGCCTCCTGGAGCACTTCCTGTTTGACACGTGGCGGCTAATGCGTTAGCTATGTCCATTAATAATAATAATAATAATTCCTTGCATTTAGATAGTGTCTTTCAAGACACCCAAAGCACTTTACAGTTCATTATTCTTTCACTCCACACTCAGTGGTGATAAGCTGCTATTACAGCCACAGCTGCCCTGGGGCAGACTGACGGAAGCGAGGCTGCCAATCTGCACCATCGGCCCCTACGACCACCACCATCACTCATGCACACACCACTTCCATACTAGGCAATGTGGGTGAAGTGCCTTGCCTAAGGACACAGTGACAGTTTTTACCACTGGCGCCCCACTGTGGCACCTGGAATTCCCAGTGGTCTCGCATCCAAGTACTAACCAGGCCCGGCCCTGCTTAGCTTCTGAGATCTGATGAGATCAGGCTTTGCCAGGCCGGTATGTCCATTCATATATACGGTCTATGTTTGCCCCCTTGTTCTGTACAGCCTTGTTCTGTTGTCCATTTTGGATTTGTATAATGACGCTTTTTATATCCAAACTGAACTGAACTAGTCACACTGCAGATGGTCCATGGAGTCCACCTTTAATCACACTTCTGTGGTGTGTGTGCCTGCTGGGTGCAAACACAGCTTATTAGACCCTTGAGCTTTAATACCTCACTTCAAGCTTTAGCCTTGATCCAGTGAGATGGCTTCTATGAAAACTTCAATATAGTTGTAAGATTTTAAATAAATATGACATCTGCAGAGGACATGAAAGACTCACAAAAAACCACCATGAGTCAATAGTTATGATTCCACCCAATCCCAGACCAGTGCCTTGTGGGTAAAAAAAATCTACAGCCTGTTTGCTTGGCACATGGATACTGTAGCTCAAACAAACTGAATTTCACTGTCCAGTGTTCCTCAAAGGCAGAGAGAGAGGGAGGGGGGTAGGGAGATGTGTCAGACAAACCTGTTTGAATAAAAATATGCTATGTCCTCCATCTTGAGTCAAAAAAATAAATAAATAGTTTTTTTTTTTTAAAGCCTATTTGAAAAGGTGCGCGTGTGCGTGTGCACTTTAACAGAGTTGCACATTACCCTGACCACAGGCACTGTACTGGATGTGACCACACAGTGGAGGAGCAATTAATCAGCGGGACAGGAGAGCCAGTCTAATAGCAGCTTCTGAGTGTGTGAGAGGAGAATGGCGTCTCACACTCCTATGGATTTCCAACCAAAAGTCCAAACGTTTTAGTCACAGGTAAAGTAGCTTTGCTCTGAATGGTTTGCAGCTTGTCTCTAGCACTAATACTTGTAAACTGGGTGCTTTGGCTGGGGTGCTGTCTGCTCACATCAATCTGCAATCTGAATGACACTCTGATGGAGAGAGTTCTTCTGGCCTGTAGTGTTTTCTCTGGACAGTCCAGTGAGACAGGCTCATGGGTGTGAGTGGAGCTGCTGCAGGTGCCTTCTGTACCATCAGTGCACACTTCATTACACTGCATACATCAGTGAACACACTGCACTGAGGAACATTACCTATCTGATCTCCAAAATGGATTGGACATGTTAATTTAGATGAATTACATTTCAGTGTATTTGCCTGAGCTGGTGAAGTCTTGCCTGTGGGTGACAGATGATCTGTCTACACTTCAGAGTGTTTGTTTACTATTTCATGGGGTTTCATTCTTGAGTATCAAGAAGTGTTTACTGTAATGTCAAGAGAGACCAGTACAAAAATGTGATTATTATAATATTCAGCATAATTCTATGCTGCAGAATTTTCCCCATCAACCAAAACAATGTATTTAAGAAGCACTATGTAACATTTCTCACATCACAACAACAGATCTCCATGATAAAGTCATTGCTTTGTCTTAAATAATACGTGATATATAAGCAAAACACCTGCAATTAAATAAATGCAGTTCTAAATGTGCAATGCCATGAAAGCATCATAATGACAGGTACGAGCAGCTGTGCATAGAGCACCTTTAAACGCTGGTAAAGGTCTTTCACTGACACTTTTCACTGACACACTGTTTAAAAGGATGGCATATATTTTGAAAACATTCCTGGTGACATTAAAATCTATATATCAACCTTCGCAATACACCATTTCATAGGTCCAAATATATTATTAGTTTATTAAATAGATAAAACATTGACTAAATGCCATTTTATTTAACACATTACCCAGTCCAGCATGAACCACCATTATAACAATCTCACCAGACCTTTTTACCTGTCGTGTCTGCCTCTCCATGTTCCCCTTAGGCACCCTTTATCTCCTACAGTGTGTGTGTGTGTGTGTGTGTGTGTGTGTGTGTGTGTGGAGCGGGGATAGCCCATCTCATTCATCATCCTGGTTACCTGCTCAGCTAATGAATGGAACCTGCCTCACACCTCCAAGACAAGAGCTGGGGGTCAGGGGTCGTACCGCCAAGAAACCCAAAGAAGCGACAGAACTCCCAACAAATGACTGCTAACAGGCCCGGCACACGCTACAAGAAGAGAACCATTACAAATGGAGGATCAGGTCTTTTTATCAGCGCTATAGAGCTAATACTGTTTATCTATATGATGAAAAAACATTAGTATTGTGTCTGAATTGGTAGGAAGTGTAGTTTAAAGGGGACATGCAGTGTTAAATCATCCTTTATGAGCTTTTAATACTTATAATAGTTTTCCCTCATTATAAGTTTAGTCAGAGTTTACTTAGATTTCTTGTTGCATGTTTGAGTAAATCTGTCTTGTCCAGAATCCAGGAATCAAGGAAATGTCAGGAAATGTCTATTTTCACCTACCCCTTATCTCTGCCCACTGTTCTGTACTTAGACTCCACAAGGTTCAAAATGTTATACAGCCATTTTCAGACAATAAATAAAGACAATGAAAATCCACAACTTGCTATGGTGAAAAGCAACTAAAGAGGGAGTTCACTGAAAGTAAAGGGTCCCATTTGAACCACTAAGTCATTTTAAAACAATTTTGCAACTTACTCTGAACAAACTGTAAAATAATGATCTTCTGTGTGTGGGTCTTGTGGCTCAGTCAGTGACAATGTTGACATGAAATCCAAATGCTCTGGTTCTATTTCAGCTACTAATCCTGCATACTTCAATGCCCTTGGGCAAGAAATACTTGAAGTTGGGTGGTGGTCTGATTGTAAAAAGGGCCTGTAGCACACACATCTGCAGCCACACTGTGATTACACTGTGTGACTAAATGGACCATATCCAATAGAACTAATGGGTGAATGCTCCAAATGAGATAGTAACATCTTAATTGAAAAGTTCAAGTGTTACATGAGAGATGTGTCATTAGTTTTTATTCTCATGTCTTACATGGGTAAGGTAGCTAAAACCAACAGAAGGTTTTAGTCAAAAATAGTCTAAAATAAAAGCTTTAAAAATATTTGGTTGTGTAAAATCGAAATCCTTACTGTGAGTGGGCTTAGATCTCTACAAACCTGACTTTCTTCCTGCTTGTTTCCGTGGAAATCTTGTTTCTTTGGCTATAATGTTCCACAGAATTGTTTAAAACTTATGTATATCCATGGATAATGTTTTGAAGTATGATTTTAATTTTCTATTTCCACAACATCATGCAGGTGACGGGGCACCACCAGAAAGTTACACACCGACTGATGTCACATGATGAAACTGGTACATGGAAGTATATGGGATTCACTGATGGAAGAGTGAGTTCCATATACATGTTCCATCTCAAAACATTGCCCCCCTCACTTTCATTATCATATTAAAAGATAATATAAAACATATAAAAAAATTTAAATTAAAATGCCCCACTATACCCTATACTTCTATGCCCTACACCAGCGGTCCCCAACCTTTTTTGCCCCAATGCCCTAATGTCAAACAATATTTTCACAGACCGGCGTTTAAGGTGTGGGGGATAAATACAACAAAATAATATGATATAAGCTGCATGAAAACTGTAGTATTTTCTAAACATAATAATAAACACGAATCACGATGTGAGTAACGTCCTACATGGTGCAGTGGGAATCTCCTGTTGGGATAAATCTGTATTTTAAGTAGGACTTCTGATATTGTCTATTAAATGTAGCTTTCTTTTTCTTGGAAGTCGTAGGCTCCTCTTCTGTCTCCTGGCTGGGTCTTTTCTCCTTTGTAAAGAAGGGTTTCATTTTAGCGGTGACCGAGAAGAGCGCCTTGACCTGTGTCAAGAGTGACAAGAGTGAGAATCGGGTCATTTTTCAGAATTTTCTGTGCGGCCCGGGGGTTGGGGACCGCTGCCCTACACTGTACCCACTGCCTTATAGTTGGATTAAGACATGGGTTTAATAATCACCATAATCAACATTTGTGAATTTACATATTTTAAGAGAAAGTACAGTGTAATCAGCAGGGAAATGTGTCTCTTACATTGTGGGATCTCTGGTCATCTCCCTGGTGCTGTGTGCTGGATCTAACCCTGCTTTGGGCTACACCTCTTCAGCTGACTCCACCAAGGCTATTTGTGAATCTGACCTTGCTCCAAAGACTTGTACGTATTCTGGGGCTTTTGGCCTTGACACATATAACCCAGCGATCCATCTGCTCACCTTTCCGAGCAGACCGGGTAAGAGGCCAGACGGGCTAATAGGAAGCTAAAACTGAAATGAAGACAAAATAAGAAAAAAAATCATCAATAAATAAACTCGGAGGTCAATTGTGTTAACTTTTCTGGTGGAGGATCCTTCAAAATCCTTGTACTTCATGATCCACATACACATTTAACTACATCACGTGATTTTAGGTTGATCAATTGTTTCGCTAAACTGTCGAGGAAGCTTAATATTGGACTTGGATCATCTGCCTTCATAATAATCTCCATTGCCTTTAGATCGATTCCTCTGTGATGCCACTACCGCATTTGCATGAGACCCCAATGATTCCAAATCTTTTTTTCTGTTGTGTTACCGTAATGAATGAATTAAACATTTGCCTGGATCGTAAAGGAAACAAATAGACAGGCCCTGATTGTCTATTCAGCCCATTTCAGAGCTACACCCTGTTCATTTACCTTATGGCCCTCACACTGGCAGTAACCCTAATAAAGAGCTGTTATCTGAGTGGAGAGTGTGATTAGCAATGTTTCTGCATGAGCACTTCAGCCACCTCGGTAAAACACAGTGTTAGCACAAAGCTCTTTTATATATACATGTACTTATTGAGTAATACATATTTTATTAAGATGATGATTAAAATGTAACAATGCTTTCATAGCTGGGTCCAGGTCCAGGTGGTGATGGCCCTGAGCAGACTTTTGAGTTTAGGAGCTCAGTTGTTGAACCAGTTGTTTTCCAGGAAACATCTGAAGCAGTAATTTTTTGTGATGCATAACGGCAAGAAGTGAATAAATAAAAGTTTGAAAGAATCAGGTCTAAGGATATCAAATAAATAGAACGTATAAAGAAGTAGACTGAAGGAGTGTGACGTCACCCGTAGCGTTCAGCTCCAGTCAAATGAAGCTCAGCGAAGTAAGCAGTTATAGGGCGAGGGACTGCAAAAAGGCATCACGGAGCAAACTTTGGTCTCTAACCGAAACTTTTTTTTTAATAAATGCGCTGGACGAACTACAGATAATGAAAAGAGCGGATGGCAGAAAACAATAAAAGCTATATTCATTTTGGGTTTTCTTCCGATTGACGTAAATACGTTCGCGTCCCTGTCCAATCAGAACCCTTCCCGAGGGAATAAAGTCGATTTAAAAAACTTGACTCGGAATTATTATTATTTTCATGTAAACTCAATGGATAATAATCTAAATCTAATCTATTTAATTCAGAATTAAAAACATCATGTATACATGGCCAATAACAGAATAAAAAAGTAGGAGTTAGCAATAAAAAATACCAAGACACAATAAGACATAAATTATATAAATGTATGTACAGTAAGTAAAAAGCAAATATCGTAATAAATATACAGTATATCACAGTTATATAAAAGAGGTCATATGAGCCTGACAGCAGCAGTTACAAAGTGAAGTGCACCTACTGTATGCTCACTTTCTATTTGGATTTGACTGCTAGCACCATAGCTCTGTCCATTTATTTATAGAGTCTATGGGACATCCCCAGTGCTCTACAAATCTTTTTAAATTTACCCTGCAACCACCAGATTCGGCTCCACCGAATGCTTATTTTAGCAAGGCCCTAACCCCAAACCGTGCCCTCATTCTGGAAGCCCTACACCCCCTTTGGATGATATCCCTGGCAAATCTACCTATTTTATTGTCCACTACGCAGAAACATACCCAAATGATCACAATTCATGGCACTAATTAAAGGCCATTTTTCTGGGTCACTACCGCTGGGATGTGTAGACAATATTGGAGATGTCTTTGGCCCGCACGGTAACGGGATATGCAAATGACAGCTCCGGAAACGTGGAGCGCGTTATGATAAGAACAAACCTAACCCACCACATCGCTGCGCTTTTTCCCTCCCCCTTGACCTACTTTTTTTCCGCGGCCTCCCCTATCCCGACAAGAAACCTCGCCGGTTCTAATGAGAAAGGTTACATACCAGGTGGTTGGAGGTGACACATGACAAATTGAGTGCGTGTATTTTTTGCTTTAAATAGCTTTGAATAGAATAGTAATAAGCTTTGGGGACCTTATCCACTGGGACTCCGCGAACCCCCCAGTGCTTTCCCCATCTGTTGTCAGTTACACGATTCTCACCAAAACCATCCTTTCTATTGTTTGCATATTAATCAGTATAGAATGAGCTGGTGTTGGAGCATAGTAGCGTGGCTGTGAGGAATACCGGTGCTGGAAATGGTCCCCTACGCTTTGTTTTGCACAGATAATAATGGGATCAAGTGGAAAGTGCCATCAATAGGGCTTTGTGATGATTGCAAAGGGGATGGACAAAAGAGAAGGTGACTTCAAGGGCAAGCGCAGAATCGCCCCTCTGTACGAGATTTTCTGCTCCGCTGCACTGTTGCGTACACTCACATGGACAGGTTATAGATTTTCTTGTGATTTCTTTTAATAAAGAAGTATTTTATTTACAAGAAGAGTCAATGTACCAAGAACACTGCAAAAAACAATATCTAAGTAAGTTAAAATGACTTGAATCAAGAACATTTTACTTTATGAGTAGATTCAACTTGAGAAGTAAAATAAGTGTGTTTTTCTTAATTCAAGCAGCATTGATTTTATTTCTTATTTTAAGTGCAAAGAGTTGTTGTTTTTCTTATTTTAAGTGCAGCTAGATGTATTTTAAGTATATTTTAAGTACAAAAAGTCTTGTTTCATTGGCAGATAATTTTACTTGTCAAATGAAATTTACTCAAATCATGATCAAATTTTCCTAATTCAATACAGTACATATTCCGGTATTTCATTTGGTGGTATTCAGATTACAGTGACTAATCTAAAATCAAAGGAATACATGGTCGTATTAACACACAATATAGCCGTTAAACTGCTTTAGTGAGAAAAATAAAAGCACTGCTCTTGTGGTGATTTTTATTTCTCTGATCAGTGATAAATAAATTCAGAGTAAACAGTAAAACAAGTTTAAAGCTGTTTTTGATCCTATGCTACACTACAGTATAAATGCAACTCTGCGGGAAGTACTCAGAATACAGTACTGTGATGGGACCACGTATCAGAATACATTACAAAATACATTTTAATGATAATATTCAGTTTCCTGTAACTAAATAAGTTTCCAAAGTATTCTTCCCCTCACAGTGCAGCATGAAATGGGGGAGAAGAGTCCGAGAGACATTCAGGAAATTGTCAGAGTTGGGAATCAAATCTGCTTTGCTCAGGTTGTCAGTCTTGAAGTATTAATTAAATGTTTCAGTGTATTAAAATTGGAAAATGTTGCTTATGTGGACGGTCTACTTGTTTGTCTCATGTGTTTGCTTTGCTTGGAACGTTATGGTTATTAGACTGTTGCCTTCTATCTTGCATTTATTCAATTACAGACTTTTTATTGCAAAAAAAACAATATTATAATTGTTATTAAAAAAGATGTCACCTCTTCATTGAGATAGATAAGCTTTATGGCATACAGTGACATTCCAGGCAAAGCAAACAGTGTCATCACCATTTAAAGTAAACTTATTCTGCCTGTGTCTGCTATATAATTATAATCTGTGACACTGTTATGTTATAATTTGCAGTATTGATCGAAAACAACTCAATAAAAGAAACAAATCCTCTGACTTCCGCTCCGTCTAGAAAACGACAATGCCCAGTGGGAGTTCACGATGCTATACATGTCATCACAACAAAGAGCCGTGGATGGAATAGAATATGTCACGATGAATGAAATAACCTGAATAAAAAATAGTTTAAATGAAAATAATTAGGAAAAAAACATTAACATGTGATAGGTGGGTATGATTTTACATTACTTTTCAGGGTCTCTAAAACATTAACATGTGATAGGTGGGTATGATTTTACATTACTTTTCAGGGTCTCTAATTCAGACACAAAAATCAAGTTGAGAAACTCAGATTAGAAAAAAATCAAGTTAAGAAATTCACAAAAAAAAAATCAAGTTGAGAAATTCAGAAAAAAATGAAATTGAGAAATTCAGGAAAAAAAATGAAGTTGAGAAATTCAAGGAAAAAATCAAGTTGAGAAATTCAGAAAAAAAATTAATCGAGAAATTCAGGGAAAAAATCAAGTTGAGAAATTCAGGTAACAAAAAAAATGTTGAGAAATTCACAAAAAAAACTTGCTAAAGCTATGAAAACACAACATAAACCAGAACATGATAAGAAACACAGTAATTAAAAAAAAAAAAAAAACCTTAC
>JACN01121447.1:0-16140 GCA_000787155.1 Scartelaos histophorus | reverse complement strand
AAATAAAATAAATAAATAAAATTTTAATTTAAAATAATAATAAATAAATAAAGCAAACATGTAATTAATTCATTATTTTTCTATTTCAAATAATGCATCTGTTAACCTTTTAATAGACAATATAGGCTCAATTGTGCTTGTGTATATTTATTCATTTTCCAATAGAAGTGTTAAATGCAATGACGTACCTGCTTTGAACTACAGCAAAAACACATTTAACTTTCAAAATTAATCTGAAAAAGAACTGGCTTGTGGAGCTTTAAAATGATTTAAATTACACACAAATGGAGGATCAGAAAAAATAAGCTGTTCTCTTTATAAGCCAAAAATTAATCATATCATATCATCATATTTTGAGTGTGCATGTAACTGCAGCTATTGTAAGTATTAAAAGTCAGTTATCGTCTTTTATTGCAATATAATATTGTGTTTGCCTCAGTCCTCAGTGCATGCAGACACCGGTCAGGTTCTTCCAATAATTTTCCGTCCACCAGGTTTGTACTTTTACACATTGAATTCACCTGTTATTTTAAATTGTATAACACATTGATTTTTGTCATATTTTCCTTGCAGCCTTGTTGCCAATATCAGCTCCCGTAGTAAGTGTTCACCTCCTTCTTATATTCACTTTTAATTGTTAATTTTGATTATATTAAAACATATTTGCATTTACAGGTTTATGCTGCGTTTTTGCCCCATAACACAGTCAAATCTGCTCTTCTCTGTCAGGTAAATCTAATATCCATAGGTTAAATAATCCATAAAGTCTGGTTTTTGTGCATTAAATCAGAATTAAATTTAATATGATCAGTGTGTGTCACTTTTACTTCAATAAAAATATAACTAATTAAGTAGGAGTAAAATTATGCTGCAGAATATTACTCTGGAAAGTACAATTCAGTTACTTTTGAAAATGTACTATGCAAATCTGATAAATTATTCCCCATTGTGATTATAATGTTTTGTTTTTCGCTTAGTTTTTGCTGCAGAGTTACTTCACTGCGTTCAACTTCTCCAACAGAAATGCCTCATCAGAAAAGGTAAATATCAATCTGACTGCAATTCCACCCTGTAATTTACTATTAAACATAGATACAACCTGTTTTCATCAAATATTTCCATCCTTATGTGTATTATTTTGCTGTATTTGTGTATTTATAGTGTATGTATTTGTCCCCAGGAAAAAAAAATATCTTTAAAGCAGCTTTTGTTAAACGTTGGGACAGTTTCTTATGCGACCTGCGCTGGGGTTGGTATATTTTATGTGCTTTTACGACTACAAAGTAGGTCATGCAGATTAAATTACAGTAAAGTAAATGTGCTTATTCTTGTCACAGGCTCTTCCTCAAATCATCATCAACCGTCTTCACGTGAGGAGCGTTTCAGTGCAGAGTCTCTGTCGCACAGTTTTACCCGTCCCTCTTGCAGGTAAATGATCTCTTCTAGGCGAATTTGAAATAGTTGTGTTACTGTAGGCCTACATTTGGGGATAATTATACTTTTTTTTAAACCATTTTTTTTAACGATTTCTAAAAATGTACTTGTAATTATAGCAGTGTAATGTAGAAAAATCTTCCTCTGCTGCAATGAACCAAAACAATCTACTTCTCTCTTTCAATTCAAAATAACTTTAAGAGAACAGTAAAGGAAAAATATTTGAGAGAGAATCTTACAGTTACAGTTTGAATACCGTATTTTTCAGGTTATAAAGTGCACCGGATTATAAGGCGCAGTATCAAATAATATGTCAGTTGTGTCATTGTCCACACATTAGGCACATCGGATTATAAGGCACAATAAGCGAAACAAAACGTGTGTCGGATAAATTGAACTTTATTCAGGTCATTTACAATAACTCTCAGTTGTAGCTAACACAAAAATACAAGTTTAACAGTTGGGTGATTTGGGCGTCAAACATGCCCGGATCCCTCTCAACATTGTTCAGTTTTAACACAAAAATACAAAACCTGAAATCTGCATCGTAATCGTGGCATTTTGGGTCCTTGTACAGCACACGGCAGAACTACCGGTATGTTGCACAGTCGCCCTATATGTGGCCAACATATTACTCCTCCTGACTCGCGGAGTAATACGTTATTAGACTAATGTGGACAACATAAAATCGGTTGGAGGTTAGTAAACACAACCAAAGGTCATACATAAGGCCACTGGATTATAAGGCCACTGTTGATTTTTGAGAAAATGTCATGATTTTAGATGCGCCTTATAGTCCGAAAAATATAGTAATTGTTGATTTTTTTTTTAATTTTTTTTTTTTATGATGTAGCAAAATGTTGTATTAAGCTCGTTTAATTTTGGGATGAATGTCCATTAACCTGCTGTAGTTGGAGAAGTGTCGGCACAATAAGATTTAGCTTCTCACACCTGCTCAGTGACTTATTTAGTGTTTGATTTGATATTTCTACATCACATCTGGCCCTTCACGCCATTTTACGTGACCGGCAAGAGGTTAAAAGGTATAATTTTATGTTGTGACTCTGTGCCGCTACTACATCTCCCACAATGCACCAACAAATCAACCAAAAATGTCCAAGAAAAGAAAAATTGGGTATTTCATGAATGTTACTGAAGGATTAATGTAAATGTCTTAACTTTGTCAATAGATCTAAATAAATTTAAAATTATACAAGGCGTCCCAAAAATTTTAACATCATTTTAAAAGTACCTGAAAACAGAACAAAAATAAAACACTGCATATAAAATCTTGATCTCTTTCTATACATTCTCTGAAAATTCAAGGTTATTTCAGTAAGAATTGCCAAAATTACTGAGCTGCGAAATGGTGTCAGCCTGTATAATATTGAAAACTTAAATAAAAATAAAATGAAAAATCAAATACAGACTTTGATTTGTAAAATACAAATATTACAAGTATAGTTACAGTCTTAACTTTACAACTTTTATGACGAACTGAATATAATGTATGCAGACTGTAATGAGTTAAACACTGACCAATGAAAAAGAAGTTACCTATTTTTTTTAATATATATAAAAGGAGCAAGCATGTTTTTTCGGTTTTATAAATGTCCAGGCTGAGTACAGTTGTTTAGAGTTTGTTCAGTCTGTTATCCATTTCTTTATGATGACTTTTTAAGGATAGCCACGTTGATTTTAGTACCGCACTGCTCAATACAAATATATAATGATTTGTTAATACCATTTTCTTTTTTAGCTATTTTGGCTTTTTTGAATTTATCAACTGTCCGAAGCGAGGAGACTGAAAATGGGATCCAAGTGTTTGACTCGGAGGGGAATTCAGTGGGATTGTCCAAAGCAGCAGGAGAGAAGGTAACACTTGTTAACATCCATAGTAAAATTTGATTATCGTCTGATTTATGGGCCTTTTTAAGAATATTTAAATGACACGTAAACTACAAAATCTGATGTGAGAAATCAGAGGGAGCATGATCAGAAGGAAAGCAGATGAATTTTCTGTTTCTTTGTCATTTGAATCATCTAAGCGGATTTTTGTGCTTTTTTAGGACTGAAATGCATGAAAGTATATGCGGATATTATAGATTTTACAATATTTGTTTCTTTCAGGCTGTAAGAGAAACTGCTTTGTCCAGAGCTGCACTCATCGGTACAACTGCTGCTGGTCCAAGTCTCGTAGCGTCACTTCTACAACGGTAAGTTATAAACTTTACATGTTGTCTCTAATAATCAGAAGTTTCTAAAATCACAAAATGTACAAAATCAGTATTTCAGTTCATGTATTTGTAATTGGCATACACATTTGTTGCCTATAATATAATTGATCAGAAAATATGGACGTAGAAATGTAAGTTTATATTCTGTTTGTGGGTTTTGGCTTTTTGTTTTATGCAACATTTAGATTTTTTTGCCATTCGAATTATGTATTTTGTAACAGCTTTCGTAACAGTCTTTATTATTTATCATTCTAAAGTCTGAGATTGTAGTGGTTAAGGTGAGGATACATAAAATATTAATATGCTGTGAGTAATTAATCTTAAATTGTCTTTGCCATCCACTTTTTTCTGTATGTGTATTATAAACTTTATCATCTAAAAAAACAGTAATAAATCCATTCCATGTTTTTTTTCCCCAGAACTAGATTTTTCAAGAGTCGTTCGCTGCTCCTCGCTCCGCTCCGTCCCTTCAGTGTGGTGTTTCTGCTCGGACTCATGATCCCAGTGTCCTTCAGTCTATTTCCACAGCTGGGAACGGTAACATGCGCCTTAACCTTTGACCTTTTCGTTATGATGACCCTGGAGTGACCCTGGCTCTGATTCACAGATAAAGAAGGAAAACTTGGAGGCGGGGCTACAGGCTGCAGCGCTGGACGGACACTTGTATTACCACAGAGGATTATAGAGGAAAAGAAATATACAGGATCATAAAGCATAAACTAAATCCTCGAAAAGTTGTTTTTCTTATATTTTTCAAATGTTATAGTAAAATAAATACAGAATATACAAAATTAAGTATGCAACTACCCAACGTTTGCAAGTTACGATTCAAATACTGATACTACTACTGTTTTACGTATCCGATATCAACCGATACCAGTGCAGAGACTGAAATTAGCATTGATTTTAACATAATTAACTCATCCAAATGGGTCCTGTAGCCGTTTTTTATCTTTCAAGTAACTATAAAATAGCTTTGTGCAAATAAAAGTTTAAACATTATGAGATTTTATGACCAAAAAATAGTTGTATTACTTCAAAGGATATCAACATAACCTACAGTATATTTGGAAGACGATATTTGATTCAGCAATTTTTTCAGGATTTACACAAGTAAAAAAGCATTACCCCTAATTGAATGGTTTATATTTGTATAGGCTGTAAGAGGTTAGTTTATATTTTTACAAGCAAAGGTTTAATATAATGAAGAGTGATAAAAATCCTGGTAATCCCTAACACTGGATGTGAGGATGAAGAATATTTTAATACAGTGATTTGTAGATGTATTTATTAATAGAATTATCAAATGAATTTATGAAAATACATTTATCTACTTTCACATTTCAGTTTTTCTTTGTATACTAGGGATGCAACAATATTCCATATAAAACTCGATACAGGCGCTCAGTCGATATGCACGTGTCCCTGTATGCGCGCTGTGTGGTCGTTTATTTTGGTCTGAAAGGAAAATAATTATTGCGGTGTCCTCCTCAGATGCAGCGAGAAAACTTAGAGCTGAAATATTCTAACAGAGGTATGTTTTATCTTTCAGTCACTTTTTGTTTTACGTTGATAGACCCAGGAATGACCAAGATATTAACTTTTAAATACTTAAGAATCGCTTTTGGCTTGATTTTTTGAGACATTTCTATGTAATATAACAGATTTAGTGTTCAGAAAGAAGATGAGAAAGCGCCGTTTGGGTAAAAAAAATTAAAAAGCAAGGCAATGGGAGGAGCTACTGTCTGTCTCTGCTGCTGCTGGAGATGGAGGCAAAGACAAAATCAGGAAGAAAACAAAAGAAATAATCAAATTATCATCAAAAAAAGGAAAAATCTGATAGTTTAGCTCCACTATAGTCTATGTTATAAAATATAAAATAGCCTGAGAAAGCTCTTTTCTTATTTTCACTGAACAAAAATGCTGTAAATCAATCAAACGTATCAAGATCAAATTGATATCTTGACCTCTGTATCAAGATACGAATCGAATCATTGGAAAACTGTATCGTTGCATCCCTAATGTACACCACCCCCTAATCTGGAAAACTCAGGCAACATCTATCATTGCGGCAACAAAGAAAATAAGTCAGTCAATGTGGAATATTAGAACAAAAACAATCATTTTGTAATTTGATGTATTCTGCATTTGAATTATGACAAACTCTCTATTTTTTAGAAAACAACATATCATAACGGTCAAATCCACCACCGTGCTTGAAGTAAAGTGTGATTAGTAAAATACAAATGTTAAAGTAATAAAGCCACATATTGTGCAATGTTACTGTCTGTAAGTGCACGTCACATATTCTTTTCACTTTGAACATGTACTTTTACTTCACAGTGGAAAAAGCCACCAGTGTTGGCACCAAAAACATTTCAGAATTCACAAAGGCGTCTCCTCTTCCTTTGTTACCATAAGAATGCACTGACATGACCGACATCGTAGCACCTATTTGTATGAAGCAGAGAAAATTTGGCATGAATATGGCAAAGAAATGTGAAAACCAGATTCCCAGACTGGACCATCTCCAAAGCTCCAGTTAAATTTAAATAGACTTTTCACATTTTCTTTAAAGATCCTATATTACTAAAAATTACCCATGAGATCTTTAGGCCATGCTATCATGTTGTTACCTCTTCAGACATAGCTGGAGTTGTGTTTTGTTTCATTCACACTTGTTCCCCATTATTAATCTGTCCACTTCTCCAAAACTCAAAAAAACTCAGTTCCACCTTGTGATGTCATGAAGGGATAGTTTTCAAATTAACAGCTATCTCCATCCATTTATTTTCTTCCGCTTATCCAGGGCAGTTTTGTGGGGGCAGTATTCTAAGCAGGGACTCCCGGACTTCCCTCACCCTGGACACTTCCTCCAGCTCCCAGCTCCTCTGGAAGGACCTGAGGCGTTCTCAGGCCCAGAGACATAGTCCCTTCAGTGTGTCCTGTGGCCTCCCTGGGGCCTCCTCCTGGTGGGACTTGCCCAGAACACCCGAGGGAGGTTCCCAGGAGGCATTAGAACAGATGCTGGACCCACCTCAGCCGCTCCTCTCAATGTGGATGAGCAGCAGCTCTACTCCGAGCTCCTCCTGTGTGGCTGAGCTCCTCACCCTGAGGGAGCATTCAGCCACCCTGCGGAGGAAACTCATTAACACCTACTTTCCCCCTTTTGTTTAGCACAGAAACTTCCAGGACTAAAATGACCCAAATGATGCTAGTGAAGTGTAATACCAGATGACATCACAAGGTGGAACAGAGTGTTTTCAGTCTGAGAAAAAAACTCAACCTAAATATGCAGGGTTTGTGTTTTGTTATTTCAGTCATATTATTAATGAGGAAACAACATGATAACAGATCAGAAAATAGTGTAATATGGGCCCTTTAAATTGTACGGTACCATCTTAAACAGTATTAATAAAAACACTACCTTATTAGTACAAACTTGCTGCAAATATATATATAAAAGAGTGTCCTATTTTGTTTGCAGTGATAAAAAGGCAGGACAGCAATAGTTAGAAATGTCTGAGCCATTGTTACACAGGAGGTTCATATTCGTAGAAGTTGTTCGGCCGCTGCCAAATGAAAGAGGAAGTTTTCAGTGGCTGGGGGAAAATGGTGCTGTTTTAAACTCTCTAAAGTGAGTTTGGAGTCCTCACACTGCTCAGCCAGGGCCACCAGGTTTGTAACAAGCTCCTTAGTCTTCACTGAAATGTCCTGGAACAAACAAGAAAGGACAAAATCTTACATGTGGAGCTTAAAGAGTTTTAATTCCACTCATTTATGTGCAAAGAGGAAATGACAACAACAAAATCAGACGACATTTGGGTGTTTCATCATAATAGGAAAGGCTGGGTGTCAGATGACTTTGCTGCAGTCAGTACACAGCAAATCTAGGCCAGATCAGAGAAATTTACAAACTTATATCAGGTTATTCATCATGTTTTCAGATTTATTCTCTACTTACTAGTTCTGAATCAGTTGTATAATCTTAAAAATTGTCATATATATTTCTTCCATGACTCAACTAGTCATAAAATCTTCAAAATAGGCAATAAATGTTTAAAAGAAGCCAGAATCCATTTCCCATAGTTTTCCCCTGCAACACTTCACTTGTTTTTAGATTCAGTGATACAGATTTGCAGAATTTAAAGTATTTTATCTTGAATTTAGCATCCGAGAACTTATCAGATCATGAACACTGATCTAAAACTTTATCTAAAACTTAGCATCTATAAACATTTTTCCGGCCCATGAATACTCACCAGAGATGTTTAATTCTAGTCTAGAGGTTGTTTATTTTAAGATAACTTGTCAAGTAAAATAATTGTGCTGCATGAATACTCACCAGAGATGTTTAATTCTAGTCTAGAGGTTGTTTATTTTAAGATAACTTGTCAAGTAAAATAATGTTGCTGCATGGATAGATAATTTCACTACTTTTAAGCCATTTTCTCATAGATTTAAGTGTTTATATCTTAAATGTTAACCAAGCTTTTTGTGGTGTAGGCCAATAATACTTAAAATACATGGGACTCAGCTAAAATGTATATGGTTAAAATGCAGATTTGTCTTGTAATATAGTGAGTTATAGATAATAAAGAGGAAAAACTGGCCCTTGCACCCCCCATCAATGAGAACTATCTGTGTTGGTCAGAGGTGAGATCTTACCTTTATAACTTGGCTGTCTGACTTCTCTGCATCCTCCGCCGACTGGAGAATAAGGAGGCCGATCTCTTTGTGCAATTTTCCCATAGACATAGACTCTGCCACAACAAGATTATACATTTTAACGTTGTCTCAATACTAAAATTGCATTCACATTGTTATGCAAGCACTCTTTTTAAATATATGACGTCGCTATCAACACAAAATTCTAGTAGTTTCTTTAGTATTACCATGTGGTCTTCTAAAATCACTCTAGAACTATTCAAAGAAGGTCCAATTTTGTCTTTTTTTGCCCTCAGTTTTGATTCTTGAGTATCTAGTTTTAATATTTATTTTAGTATCTCAATTCATATCTGAGTATTGATAGTTTTGACAACCCTAATTTGTAAAAAACAGCCGTTTTATACATGTGTACTCATATTGTGTGTACCTTTTTCACTTGGAGACACTGTGATGACGCTGTCTGGTAGATTCACATAAACATCAAACAGGTCTCCTCTGTTGCTCACCTCTGGGTCCACAAAACCTGCCACATACCCTGCACGGGGGCATTTCAAACCATCAAAAAACACAGGACTATACTGAGGGTCCGTCAGCTGCTCGTTTCCATAGAGATGTCATTGGGTTTTTTTCTTGAATGTTCCACAATATGGCAATACGGTGCAAAAAGGCTTGGCCAAAATTGAAGACATAAGCACTTAAATCTATCAGAAAATGACTTAAAAGTAGTGAAATTATCTGTCCATACAGCAAGATAATTTTACTTGACAAGTTATCTTAAAATAAACCACCTCTAGTCTAAAATTAAACGTCTTAAGTGTGTAAGGGAAGCGTTCATGGGCTGGAAATAAGTTTATTGATGCTAAGTTTTAGATAAACATACTTAAAATCAGTTCATGATTAATGTTTGTGGCCTGATAATAAGTTCTCAGATGTCATATTCTAGATAAAATGCTTTAAATTCTGCTAAATTCGAGATAAACACATTTAAAACAAGTTTATGATATGTGTTCATGGCCTGATAATAAATTCAAAGACGCTATATTCTAGATATAAGTACATAAAACAGTCTTACATGATAGTAGTTCAAAGTCAGTCTTGAATTAAGCAAATCTGTATCACTGAATCTAAAAACAAGTAGTGCAGGAGAAAACTATGCTAAATGGATTGTAGCTTCTTTTAAACATTTATTGCCTAAACTGAATATTTTCTAGACTAGTTGAGTCATGGAAGAAATATGTGTGACATTTTTTAAGATTACAACTAATTCAGAACTAGTATGTAGACAATAAATCTGAAAACAAGATGAATAATGTGATACGTTTAAAATCTTGGCCAGATCAGAGAAATTTGCAGTGTATGTGGCATCTAATCAATTACAGATGTTTTTATTGCTGTAGAAATACATCAAAAAATATATTCTAGCTATGAGTGATTTGCCTTTCCACAGATATGACCTGTACATTGGCCTGACAGCATCACAGGTTTACGAAGGAACAACAGTTTAATGTCATATTGTGGAACATTTCAATCTCCATGAAGACAAGCAGATAGGAGACTCCTGCACTAGAAACGTCACATAGTAAACCATTAAATAAGTAAAACAAACCTGAACATTTATTTAAATCTTCTAGTTCAATATCTGTCAGATGCACATTCGGATGTAAAATGGACCAGTCTTTTCTGTGCCAGGCTAATGCTGGAAGAACTCTAGAGACACAAAAGGTGATGAGAAGCTGTTTTAATTAACCTTTTCAAATAAATAAATGACTATTGTTTGTCTGTGCTTACCTAGTAAACTCTAACAGTGCTTCAATTCGAGGGTGATGTACAACTATTCTCTTTTTTAGCATTAGCGCTGTGTACAGGATAATAGTCTCCATACCAAACTGTGCTACAATATCTGAAACAAAGTAGAAACAGGCATTTGATCTCCTCCCAGGACAAGTGCCAATATTATTCCATTGTTAGAATGTTTTACCTTTAATAGAACCAGCTAAATATGCTTTCCTCACGTCGTAGTCCTTAATGAGGAAGGAGCCGTTCTCGTCGCTCTGACAGACTCCTTTGGTGAAGACGGTGATGTACGCCTCCAGCATCTTCACCGGGCTGCCGTATTTTGCATAAGTTCTGAAATTAAAGTCAAAAATAAGAAATGTTTAGCTGCTTTTTGCTTAAATACTGTATTAGGGCTGCAGATATTATTATGATATTATTTTTGATTAGCTGACTAGTCAATCGATTATATATATATTGTACAATGACATTTTTAAACACATTTTTAACCAAATAAAGGTTGAAATATTGTCACTGTAGGTTTTTAGATAGAGAAAACTTACAAGTTTAGTGTAAAAATGCAAAATGCGATTTAGATGATTCATCATTACAGCCCTATACTGTAATATATTTCATTATATCTGAGCAAGGACCAATTAAAATGACTAATTGTGAACCATTTCTGATTCTATTTTATAAAAACGCTCATAAATATGGCTTCTTATTGTCATTTAGGCAGAGTTTTATTGTAAATCAATATAAACACAAAAATTGCCAAATGTATCCCTTCGAAATCTGAACTTGGCTCCAAAACACAAGCTTTTACTGGAATCCCTGTAGATTAAACACACTGAACTTATCATTGATGATTTGAAATGATTGGATCTTGATTACAGTCAATTTTGATTAATTACTCAGCCCTGACAGCAACGGATTCTTGCTTATTTTTTATTGTTTAATTTAACAGTGATTTCACACTAATACTGCCCTTGTATGATTCTGACTGTAAATACAAGTGTGCTAGGAGGAACACAGTTTAAATCCATTCTTACGCAATATTAACCATTAGATCTTCCTTACAATATTTACGTTTTATTTTAGGATACCACTTTGTTGCTCTGTAGAGCCATAATGAGTAAAACAATGTTACCTGCATAGTATCCTACTGAGAGCTGCATACTTCTCTGGATTAAAATCTTTTGCTGTAACTACGATGGAAAAATGAGTGACCTTGAGGGGGAAAATATACAAGGAAACAATTAGCATTAGCATTATACTTTCTAAATCCTGCCCAGTTTAAAAATGATTACAATTTTTACCTTCTTGAGCGCAGTGGGCTCTTGTACCTCCACAGTGCTAATGTAATACCAGGTGCGTTTGAACTGACCAAAAACAAAAGTGTGGAAGTCCTTTGTGTTTTGGGACAGACAACATTTAGACAGTAGCACCTGCCTCAGCTCAGAATCCACCGACGGGTAACACCAGACCCACAGTGTGTCCCCATTCACATCTTTCTCTGCAGGACAGACAGCGAACAAATGAGTTATAAATTAAAACATGAGACTATTTGACTATTTGGTTAAGGTCTGAACACAACTTAATACATCCTACATGAGTCTACCATGCACATTTTAATACTCTCAGGAGAATCAACATTTCAGAAAAGATTGAAAATTCAAAACACAGCTCAATATCTGGATATGGGTCCCCAGGTACTTTATAGCAGCTGCCCACTGCTCCTGACAGGTTGTTTTAATACAGACCTGGGTATTGTCCAGCTCCCAGACCACATATGGCCCTTTGATTGAATCTGACACCAACTTGTTTAAGCTCATTTTGAATTTCAAAATAACCATTTTATAATTTAACCTCATGCATGAACTAAAGCTACATTGCTTTTATTTTACTCATGTTTTTTGACATTTTTTGTAAGGCCACCAAATGTTGTCATTGCTTAGTCATAACATACAGTCTTACCAGTCTTAGCAGTTTGTCAACAATGCTATAAAAAAAAAAAAAAAAAAAGGAATGCCATTAATATTAAGCAGAACTGAATTAAGCATTTTGGCCCAGCCCTCCACAATATTTTCTATTTCTCTATTTATAAAAATAATACCCACCACCGCCCTAAAAGCATTGAGGGGTGGGTCAAATGCAAAAAACAAATGTACCCATGGGGTAGTAAACCTTGACCTTAGTGTTACTGACATAACAGTAAAACTGCATAGACCTTTCTGCACAAAAGATATCTATCTCACTTAACTCTCATATTTCAAACACACAGTAGCCACAGAGGCTTTAAAGGTGATGTGAGGACAACAGGTTTGAGCTTGATAATCATTCATATGTATGCCCATCCATCCATTTTTCCTGCTTTAATTAATTAATAATTAACACAACGAAATTAATAGCAGCGTTTGTGGCGTTGTTAAATGTATTTTACTGTTCTACATTTCTGCTCATTCATTTAATTTCTCTTGCATCACGTTGGTGTCATGTGATGCCCTCTCTCCCACAACACCTCAGGCCTTTTGAGTACAAAACAGTAAATTAGGAATGCGTGATTAACAAATATGTACTTACCAATGAGTCCGACGCTTATCATGAGCTGGTGTTCAGTAGCTGCCATGTTCCATACCTGTGGAGCTCAAGAAACAGGAGAAATGATACACGCCTCCTCTGGGACAACTACACCCCGGGAAAGGTGCGCCAAGGACGACTACTCCTCCACACCTTCCCCCGTGACTTTTATGGAGCAGGAGGTTGTATAAAAAATAGTTAAAGCGCGAACTGAAAGAACTGCTGTCAACAGATTTCCCAAGTAAAAGCCAATTTTCTTCCTTCTTCCGGGAAAGGCGGGGAAATCCAAAAATACCCAATCACCACAGAGCTGCTCTGTGGTGAGCTCTGTGGTGAACAGTAAAGTAAGAATAAATCGCGTAATATTACTTAAATGATAATTATTATTAAATCTACACATAACAAAGAAAACTACTTTACATTTCCTGCAGCTCAGTTTAGTAGTTTTATTTCCACAAACATGTAGACTTGATTGAGGAATTTCGCGGAACATTTATGGGGTTGCCAGAGTTGTTTATAATCCCCCGTGAAAAATATGAAATGGAATGCAATCATCTTGTTTTGTATTTTTTGCTCAGAACTGGGATTAATTTAGTAAAAACGATATGGCAGAAATGTGACAGAGTAATATAAGGTAAGAAGTAGTGAGATCTTCAATAGTAACTTACAACAAAACCAAAATTTGACCCAATTATTGTGAAATCTGGAGTTATTATTACTATCTGGCAACCCTTGCAGTGCCGCTCACGAGGCTGGTCCTTTTTCCGCCTGCGCTGCCGCTGTACGTGCGTGCGTGGCTTTGATGGACTGGTGAAAATCTAAAGATTTACTTCAACTCTGCCAGTCGAGTTTCTGTAGAAAGCCACCGAGATGCCGGCGTATTTTCAGCGGCCTGAGAATGCTCTCAAACGAGCGAACGGTGAGTGAAAAGGGCTGCGGTTCCACGTTAAACTCCTGATGCTAGCAGGCTAACCGGCTAGCTCAGACTCTATGGCCCAAGCTTATGAAGCAGCTATCGGAGGCTAATGCTAATGCAGGCTAATGGCGGGGGAGCCATGTCGCTTTCTTTGGCTTTAATGTAATCGTAAGGTGCATTATACACGCATTTCACTGTGCGATGATCACTGTGCTCTGCTTGTTTTGTGGATGGTTCAGGCTGTTATGTGGTGTTTCTGCCATTTTCATATTTTAGCGGCTGTGATCAGAGTGTTCAGATGTGGCTAATGTCATGCTTTCCCAGCCCTGTTCTGGGCCTACAGACGATAGAACAGTGCTCACATCGGTGCTCTCTTTGTTTAAGGTTTTACGAATGTTATTTATAAACTTAACAGCGCACTGTTGGAATTTGTGCTTTAATGCATTTATTATGATATTTAGCAACGTTTTAATAAGTGAAATTCTTGTGTTACATAGTGTGTCATTGTTGCATATGTGCATTGATGACCTCGTTCTGTCAACACACTAGAACCTGAGCCACACACTAGAACACACCTGCTGCTCCTGCTCCCTGAAGTACATTGAGTGCCTTTATACGCTTTATCTGTTATCGCTTTACTTATGTGATAAAACTGTGCTTATGAGCCTTAATATATATGTTGTATGTTGACATGCATTGATCTATTCCTGTCTGCGTCGTATAGAGTTTCTGGAGGTTGGCAAGAAGCAGCCTGCCTTGGATGTGCTCTACGATGTCATCAAGAGCAAGAAGCATCGAACATGGCAGAAGATCCACGAGCCCATCATGCTCAAATACCTGGAGCTGTGCGTGGACCTGCGCAAAAGCCACCTGGCCAAGGAGGGTCTCTACCAGTACAAGAACATCTGTCAGCAGGTACATTCATTCCCCAGCTCTTAATGATCTGTTCCAGACAAGACTGACTGGGTTGAAGATCATATAAACTTCTAGTCATGCATGATGATGATAACTTTTCAAATGTTATCAATTAAAAAAACATGGAAGTTTCAAACATGCTGCAGTGCAAATAAATGTGCGGGTGTGCTTGCATTTATTAGTGAAATATAATTGGTGTTATAGCAGTTGACACTTCAGGTTATAAAATGTGTAGGTGGGACATGGAACCTTTTTAAATCTTATAATTTTAACATGTGTGTTCAGGTGAACATCAAGTCCCTGGAGGATGTGGTTCGGGCATATTTGAAACTGGCCGAGGATAAAACTGAAACGGCCAAAGAGGAGTCTCAGCAGATGGTTCTGGACATCGAGGATCTGGACAACATTCAGACTCCGGAGAGGTAAAGTTGTGCTGTTTTTAACCAAAAGAAAACATTCTACCAAAAAGTAATGCTCCAAACAACTTAATTGTGAACTCAAGTATTTTTTTTAAACTCTGTCATCAGTATGCGCACTGTTTGTGTATTACGTAATATCACATAATTGAGCCAAGTGTTGTGGGTGTCTAGTTGTTCCTACCCATGTTAATTGCTATTATTTTAAAACTATTCATTTGGTATTTTTACAGCCACTCTCAAACATCTATGTTGACTAAATAATCATCATATGTGTCATTTTGATCTTGTTTTTGCGTTTTTTATTTCTCAATATGTATATACTTTTTCATAATTTTTCATCTTATTTAACGATAAGGCTATGCAAGTTTATTTGTATAGCACAATTCGTAATTCCAAATGCTTTACAGAACAAGAACTACATTAAAATCACAAGATATTTTTAAAACTCGATATGGATTTTGACATATCATATATATCGATATGTTAATGCTTATATTTAATCCTGAGTTGGCCGCTTCGCTTCTCTGTTCTGCCCTCGTTGCTTCGCTTTTCTTCCCCTTGTGTGTCTCAACATGAGGCGCCTCGACAGGAGGACACAAAACTCGTCTCTAAATGCCCAAAACTGGTGTTAACCAAGGCTTAAAGCACCACAAACCTTTCCCACCATGTACAGCTCCTTGTGCCCTGATAGCGAACTTTTTTTTTTCAAGCGCTAATAGTTTATGCTAATGAGCCGTGCGGTTTTAAGTTTTGTTTCTGTGAAACGTCAACAAATGTGCACAAAGCTGAATTAAACACATTATAATCTCAAACGGGTATGTGGTTCTGTAGTCTTTATGGTTTACATGTTGTAAAGTTTATTTATGATGAAGATTTAAATTAAGAATCTGCTGGAGTATTACTTGTTTGTTTGGAAGCGTTGGGTTTGATCTGCGCAGTTGCTTGTGGGAAACCTCCTTACCGCTGTTTAAGAACATGGATCTATTAAAATAAGGAACCTCCCGAGCTTCCTTTGCTAAAGGAGTTTATTTCTTCCTTTATTTTACAGTTAAATTATTATTTTTATTAAGGGATTTTTTATTTTGTTTTTAATGTTGCAGAAGCACTTTCCTACACGTTCCTGCAGGAACTGCCAACTTCTTTGCTCTTAAACATTTTTGTTTTTACAGTTGTTTTGGGGGTTATTTTTCCTGTACAG
>KN491711.1:9033-25452 GCA_000787155.1 Scartelaos histophorus | reverse complement strand
TACTCTGACACCTCTCTTCCTCTTCTCTCCTTCTCCTCAAGTCTCTCTCCTTCTCTCCATTACTCTCCTCTCACTCTTCCTTTCTTCTCCCTCTTTTCCCTCCCTCTCTCCGGTGCTCTTACATGTTTGTACAGTGAGCGTATGGACCCTGTCAGACTCGCGGGGGTTCACCGGGCCCCCTCCGGAGCGCCGAGGCTCTCTGGCCCTCCTCCATCCCGGCCCTGAGGCTCCACGCTGAGCCGGACACGCCTGCGATGAGGGGGGTGAGCTCCAGAGCCAAGAGGGACATATGGGACTGTCCAAGGCTGAGGGACATCGAGAGAGACTGAGGAGGGACGAGGGAGGAGAGAGGACAGAGGAGAGAGAGCAGAAGGACAGAGAAGAGAGGACAAAAGAACAGAGGAGAGAGGAAAAAGGAATAAGGAGAGAGTAAAGAGGACTGAGGACAAAGGAAAGACGAGGGAGTAAAGAGGACAGAGGAGAGAGGAAAAAGGACAGAGGAAAATGACCGGAGGAGGAGTAGGGACAGAGCAGATGTGTGTGGAAAATGATCCCAAATAGCTCATGTTTGGAGACTATGCCTTTGTTCTGGAGCAGATCACAACTGCAGCTATGAATAAATGAATCAGTAAAGAGACGGAGAAACGATGTGGTGCAGAAGTTTGTCACAACACAACAGCACCGCGGGGGGGTGGTGGAAGAGGCTGTTAGGAAGGGCATCTGGCATAAACCCACTGCTGACTTTCAGACCACATCACAACATCCTTTCCTGGGTTCAGTCACTAATAGAAATGATCAGATTGAACATTCATACATCATGGTAAACTACAATAGTAGTGGTTTAGTAGAGGATACTTGAATCCTGTCGTGATGTTCTTCACATGAGCCGAATGTCGGGTCAGAAACACATGTTTCAGTCAAAGGAAGAACATTTCTATAGAGACTGCAAAGAAGAGACCCTCCTCCAAGTCAGATAAGAGTCAGGTTTGTGGAAAAGCAAGCACAGTAAAGAGGAGAAGAGCTAGAGGAGAACAGCAGGAGGCAGAACCAGAGGAGAAGGGTCACAGGAGAAGAATCCAGGGAGAGGAGTCAGAGGAGAAGAACCAGAGGAGCCAGAGGAGAAGAGTCAGAGGAGCCAGAGGAGAAGAGCCAGAGGAGATGAGCCAGAGGAGAAGAGTCAGAGGAGAAGAGTCAGAGGAGAAGAGTCAGAGGAGAAGAGCCAGAGGAGAAGAACCAGAGGAGAACAACAGGAGGCAGAACCAGAGAAGAAGGGTCACAGGAGAAGAATCCAGGGAGAGGAGTCAGAGGAGAAGAGCCAGAGGAGCCAGAGGAGAAGAGCCAGACGAGAAGAGCCAGAGGAGAAGAGCCAGAGGAGAAGAGTCAGAAGACCAGAGCCAGAGGAGAAGAGCCAGAGGAGAACAGCAGGAGCAGAGCCAGAAGAGAAGATCCAGAAGAGAAGAGCTAGAAGAGAAGAGCTAGAAGAGAAGAGCTAGAGAAGCAAGCAGTAGAGGAGCCAGAGGAGCAGACAGCATGCAGGAGCAGAGCTAGAGGACCAGAACCAGAGGAGCAAACAGGAGCAGCGCTAAAGGAGAAGAACCAGAGGGACAGACTGGAGCCAGAGGAGCAGCACCAAAGCAGCAGAACCAGAGAAGCAGAGAGATACAGGGGAATTCAGAAGATAATTATACTAATACAACTATACTCAAACAACAGTTTATTTCCCAGAAGTCAAAATGAGCGCTCCTGATCATTCACATTTGAATACTTGTAATAACTCCCTTTGAAAATACGTGTCCTCCAGGTTTGACTGTTACAACTGTGTAAATCCCTGGACATTATGAAGCCCTTCAGATTATTGACACATTGAAAAGTTAAAGCCAATTTACATTTTGTTTGCATTTAAGCAGAAGTCATTTAGAGCGGCCGTAAACGTACGCGCTGAATATTTGAACAGAAATCAGCCAATTATGGAGTATGCAAAGACAGTCCTTCAGCTCAGTGTGAAGGTTTAAGCCTGTGTCAGTGTCGCTAATGACTTAATGAGATTTAAATGTGAAAATGTGAAGTTTGGCCTTGTAATGCTGATCAGAAATGGACAGTAGACAAGCTAAACACTGCTTACAAATGCACTACATTTATGCAAAATCTACAGGGAGGTTTTTTATAGTTAAAAAGGCAGTATCTTAATTTTTATTTTTAATATATTAAGACCAAAATGATGAGTCTGACAGCCGCAGGTACAGAGACAGGGGTGATGTTTTTCAATGGAAAATTAATTGGAGCCAGACTCGATGGAGCCAAAAGCCAAAAGCTCACCCATGCTCACTTCCTATTTGTGCATTTGTCCAGTTCAATGCTTCAGTCTTGGTTTATTCCTGGTTTAGTCCCAGTTTAGTCCTGGTTTAGTCCCAGTTCAGTCCTGGTTTAGACCCAGTTCAGTCCTTATTCAGCTTTGATTTAATCCTGGTCTAGTCCCAGTTAAGTCCTGGTTTAGCCTTGGTCCTGGTCTAGTCCCAGTTAAGTCCTGGTTTAGCCTTGGTTTAATCCTGGTTTAGTCCGAGTTTAGTCCTGGTTTAGCCTTGGTTTAGTCCAAGTTTAGTCCCAGTTCAGTCCTTATTCAGCCTTGATCTAATCCTGGTCTAATCCCAGTTCAATTCTGGTTCAGGTTTGGTTTAGTCCTGGTCTAGTCCCATTTCTAGTCCTTGTTTTAATCTGTGGAAGTGAATCTCTTCTTCACTGGTTCTCCTTGAGGTTTTTCTTTTTATCACTTTTAAGTTTTTTCTTTTATAAGTATTTCCTGTAGAAGGAGGGTCCAGGACAGGGGGCGCTCTAGGGCAGTCCTCCATTTCCTTGTTTTCTATGAATATTTGTTTATTTGTCTTTTATTGACCAATGTCTTTTTCATGGTTCCATGTTCTCACTTTTTGTTTGTAAAGACCCTATGGCTCTTTTGGGCTTCATAAAAATACACTGAATTGATTTAACAACAGTCTAATTGCACACTTCTGGATTATCAGACAATAAAATCTTTTATAATTAGACCCAGACATTACACAGCTGACTTATTTAGACCTCTAGAGCTGCTTATACAACACACTGTAGCTGTACTGTATTTTTTGCTCAAAAACATGGAAAAGATCAGGAGGACTGGCCCTTTAAGCTCTTATAAATCTTGTTGTTTTTTAGTGACTGGGGCAGACGGAGCGTAGCAGCCCATTGGAGACGCTCTGTAAAAACACGGTGGAAGCCAGAGCAGCGTGCAGCTCTGAGCGCGTGCAGATGGATTGTGGAAGTGAAATATTCGTCAAAGTGGCAGAAATTATTCGTAAAAAGATTTATGTGGTTTGGGATGGTTTTCTCAGATGGTGCGTTCGTGATGGAGGAGGCGGAACAGGGAGCGCGAGGGCCGAGCTAATGATGAATGAACACTTTATGTAAAAATGTACAATTAACTCACTGTAACTGTGTGACAATAGAGAGGGAGAGAGTCAGCGGCACAGCGGCAGGACTCTACCCTCACGGCAAGAAGGTTCCAGGTTTCATTCCCACATTTGCGTGGAGTTTCCGTGCTGTTCATCTCCTTCTGATTTCTGCAAAAGTACAAGAGTAGCTTGATTTTCAGCTGAATGTTTGTCTTGACATAAGCCGGACAGACCAAGAAAAAGCTTTCCACTCATAGGACAAATACATCTTACTGTGTTTAAAATGAGAAATTGACGGAAAATGAACTCAAATCAAGCTAGAAATCTCAAGCCAGGTTTTACCTTTCTAGCCCAGGTGTAAAGTAAAAGGAACACTGGTGGCTGGTTGTCTGGGATCCAAAACTGATTTCAGATGAGTGTGATTGACAGGTGGATTAGCCAATCACAATAGACTGAAAAACATGGTGGATCCGTGAGCAAAGCACTAAAGTCTCAAAAAATCTGAGATCAGATTAAAAGTCATTTTGATGCCAAATCCCATCAGTTCACGGGGAAAGTGAAAATATTACCAATGTTTATATTATTTTCTATTTGCATTTGCTGGTGTCGACTCTTTGTATCCAGAGATGTTATTGCCATGTTCCACAGCAGGGCATTAAACATGTCTTTTCACGTGGAGGTAAACGGGTGAAGAACCAGGCCAAAACACAGGTCAGATCTGTGTGAAGAGGAATCACATTTTACTCAAGTAGGAGTCAAGGTATGAGGTCTGAAAACCACTCTGAGAACTACCACTGCATTACAAAGTTACTCTAGTACATGTAGTGTAATACCCTCTGAGCATATAGCAATATGAGAAGACATTTAAGAGTTTTTTTTTCAGTGTTTTCTTCAAATGTTTAAGTATTGTCCTGATATAACATGATACAGCAGAGATGAGGCTTTGACCAGGTCCATTTGCAGAAACCTGAAAAGAAAAGACTGAATAAAACAGTAAATAAGAGCCTGGTTTGTGTCTCCGGGTAAATCAACTTCACCCTCAGTGGAGCCTCAGTAAAAGATGAACCAGCCTCCAGTGTGTTTGTTTGTGTTGTTCCATAGCTCCTCTGGCTTCAGTGCTTTATAATGATTTAGTTTGGATTTGTATTAAACTGCAAGAGTTTGTCTTTGGCCTGGTCAGTGCACACAGTGACCCACAGCCTAATGACAGAGAATGAAGAGAGGAAAAGAAGAAGAAAAATTCTCAGAAGTGTAACAAATTACGTTACATCAGGTGAAATACCTGTAGCTACTGTGAGCTGAATGAGCAGTGCCTGAACTCCACATGAACACAAACACCACGTGTCCTGCATATTTTATCATTATATGAGTTCCTTGAGATTCTGACTGACCTCATGTGAGAAGGGGGAGGTCAGTTGGTTGTTCTTTAGCCCCAAAGAGGATCCTGGGATTATCTCCATTTTATCTGATTAATGTTAACTTAAGCTTAAAATAAGGCAAGCAAACTACACTGCACTGAAACACTCTACTCCCCTTTTTTGGACCTTCACCCACAGTTTGAGAATCACTTCATTAATCCCACTTCCACGGGCAAAACTGAAGAAAGTGAAGACAGTGAGTTGGATTTTTACCTGTTTTTCCCAAGTGCCTAACTGGTTTTGCAGTGAGCGACTTCAAGACCGAGATGGGTCCTAGATCCCTATTTTTCCTGGGCCTTTCTATGTGGAGTTTGCATGTTCTCCCTGTGTCTGGGTGGGTTTCTTCAGGGCACAATGAGCCAAATCCTCCAGCTAAAGTAGTTCTCACCAAGAGTAGCTCAAGATCTGGAGATGGTCTCTGGCCGCCGAACTTGTCCCTCTATAGTTACATTGCAGCTGATATCATCATCATTCCCTTGGGTGTGAAGCTGGGGGCACTCTGTCTCTGTTCCTCAAGTGAGAATTTAATCTGAGCTTTGTTTAAACAAATCTGACCATAAAGAAGTGATTTAACTGGAACAGGTGAGCTGAGTATAGGTTCGGGCGACCACCTCATTGTCCAGGCTTCAGACTAAAAGCTAAATTCACAGAAAGAACAAGCGAACTCAGGTGCTACGATACCACAGATTCTGAAGCTGTTGTGGTCTTTGGTGTGAGGCCAGAGGGCTAACCACTCTGCCAAACACAAAAAAATCCAAAAGGAGAGAGACAGTCACAGAAAGACCTTAAATTGGTCCCTGGTGCAGGCTGGTCCAGGAGAGTGACGCTAAATGCCACTGTACCATTTAAGAGGGAAAGGTTAGTGCACGTCAGAGCAGTGCGTGTCAGAAGAGTGCACGTGGGAACAGCTGTATGCCTGTTGTTCACGTGCACGCTCCTGTCGACGAGGCCTCACGTGCGCGCTCGCAGGTGTAAAGCACAGTGTTCCTTCACCCTGTCACAGAGAGAGAGACAAAGGGGGAATCGTGTTACCAACCTCCCGACATGAGCCCCGTCTCTGCAGGAGGAGAGGGCAAGTGTCTGAAACATGTCACACTGAAGGGAAAAACAACCTCCAAAAAATTACACCAGAACTCGGAGTAAAAGGCAGAGAATACAACACTGACTATGTGAAATGAGTGACTGTCTCCTAATATTATAGAAATAACTGAAGTCGCCTTAGAGTTTGACTAGTACTTGGGTTTTACAGCTTTCTTAACCAGTCTAACAAACAAATACTCCATTAAATAAACTGTATGTTACATTTATATTATGAATTTTCAAACATTTCAATCAGATTCTTCATCTTGTTTTCACATTTATTCTCTACTTAGTTCTGAATTAGTTGTAGAATCTTAAAAATTGTCACATATTTTTCTCCTATGACTCAACTAGTCAGAAAATTTTAAAATTAAATGTAAAATAAATGTTTAAAGAAGCTCCAATCCATGTCGCATAGTTTTCCCTGCAACACTTCACTTGTTTTTAGTTTCAGCGATACAGATTTGCTTGATACAGACTGACTACAAACGACTATCATGTCAGACAAATCTCTAGAATTTAGGGTCTGCAAATTTATTATCAGGACATTCATACTAATCATGAACTGGTTTTAAGTCTGTTTATCTAAAACTGAGCAGAATTTAAAAAAAATTATTTAGAATTTGTCATCTAAGAACTTATTATCAGGGCATGAACACTAATCCTTAGTCTGTTTATCTCAAACTTTGCATCTATAAACTTATTTCAGCCCATGAACTCTCACAGAGACTGGTTCATTCTAGTCTAGAGGGAGTTTATTTGAAGAGAATTTGTCCAGTAAAATGATCTTGCTGCATGGACACATAATTTCACTACTTTTCAGTCATTTTCTGATACATTTAAATGTTTATCATTTAAACTGTGGTCAAGCTTTTTTTGCAAATTGTAATGCAGATGTATTCTTTATTACAAAAAACTGGACATGATGGACAAGTCCTTTATGTTTTGCTTTGTAACAGAGTCACTGATTGCAGAGTAGAAATAGCTGTAGGAATGGAGTTGGGGCTTTACACTCGTGCTGTTCGTGATGCATGTTTGTATGGAGCTGTTTTAAGAATATCTGTTTAAATCTGCCCTAATGTGTTTGTGGGAACTGGATTCAAGGTGCTGTGTGGAGTCGGCCGCCCCTTACACGCTACCAGCCCCATGTAGGATGCTCCTCCCCTTCTAAATTACTGGTAAATGCTTTTTCATTGTAAAGCTGGGGTGGTTGTCAGTAATGTTCTACCTGAAGTTAATTTATTGTTCCCTGTATATTATATTAATATATACCCTGCAGATTGCCACGGTTGCTTGATTCTTGCTCTTCAAAGTACCTTAAGTGCCTTTAAGTATTGTTTAGCACAACATTCATGTTTACAAAAGCTAATTTGTTAGACGTTATTTGTGTACCCAATAATCACATTGCCCTTGTCCTTTTTATGCTAGAACAAGTCGTGTGTGAGCAATTAATAAGGGGGTCTAATACCACTTGGTCATTACCTGATGAGTCTCATTTAGGTTGCCAGTTTCAATGTTTAAAATCCAGTTTATTTAAAGCTAAAATGTCTCTCTGATCTGAACGGTTCCCCCCTAAACTCCAGAACCTGCACCAGTCCTGACTCGGTGCTAGTGCAGCCTCTGCAGCTCAGGGAGGGAATTCTGGAGGTTCTGAGCTTCACATGAGGCCTGGTCTGTCCATAAACTGAGAATGAAACACACTTGGATATGTCCTTTATGTCCAGGTTAAGGCTTTGGCAACACAGTGAAGTGTTCTGAGAGAGGGACTGGTAAGCATAGACTGGTGCAAGTGGTACAAAAGCATCTTGGCACCTGAAGGAATAAAAACACAAGTCCTGTCTTTAAGTTTGGAATAGATATTTTGTTTTTTTTATTTTCTGAATTCAGCAACTGAAGTGTAAACCAACGGTTAAGTGTATTTTCCACACATTTAGTTCCGTCTCATAAACTTTTGGTGACCTTTTGTTCTCTAACTTTCTTTTTCCTTTTTTAACAAACTTAATTAAACTTAGTGTCTCCTCTCATATGAACCCGGGCGATTGGCGTTGACCACAGTGAGCGTCCATGTTACAAACAGCAGATAAATGTGAGTTCTTCTTATAGAAATGTCACGTTTTATTAGTGAAACTGGGCTGAAGTGGAAGAGGCCCGAGGCTCTGAGCTCCATCAGCGCTGGTCTAATGAGGCACACTTATAACGGACACTGAGAGACCAGAGTAAAGCACACTCTCCACACACTCCACACTCTCCACACTATATGAACGCAGCTGGAGCCACACGCGCCGCACTTACATTTAGAAATTTGTAATTATTGTATGTATTTGTGATGTGAACATACTTGAAATACTACGTCTATGTAATCTCTCATTTGTTTAGATTCAGGGCTGTGGCAGGTGTTGGTGGTGACTGGTCTCTGGAGGAGGGTGTCCTGGAGGTGTGAGAAAGGAGGAATGCCCCATCATCTCAGTTGATGGTGTCTGCACCTCACTTCCTGGTATCAGTGGCCTCCTTGTTTAAGCTTGTCACAGGATTCCCACAGTCAGGGAAATCCTGCCCTGGAAAAGTCATGGAATTTTAGTAGCTCTGTCACACAACTGCAGCATTGTGTTAGGTTCCCATTAGGCAATTCTGATTATTTCCGATTATTTGTCTGTGATACCGGTGAACCCTACATCCACCTGGACTAACAAATGTTCTGCGGGACACAGTGCAGGACAATATTTGTTTGTTCATTTCATTCATAAAGCATAAAAGGATGTTGCCCCTCCCATGCTCGAGAGGGGTGAGATTATAAACCCTGAGATAAGACTACATCAAAAAACTGCAGGGTTTATTCTGCTTTAACAGATCATCATTTCCATGCTGTAATATAATTTATTGTACAGCATTTTCGATGTATATTGTTACCATTATTTACATCTTACATTTGTTACTAACAAAAAACAGAATTCTATTATTACTTCTGTACTAACTGTGCAACTAACTTAGCTGTTACACCTCAAAATGGCAGCCAGGCCATAACAGTAATAAATACACTGGCACTGCACTTGTACATGAACAGAAACTCTAACCTGTACATTGTGCTAAAGCTTTACAAAAATGTACAAAATAAATGCTCAGACATATTTGTGACAAACTCACAGTGTCTAGTCATGAACTCAAAATACACCCGTGCTGTCTCCCCATGGCTGTAAACATTACAACTGCGCTAACCTAGCCCGCGCTAGCCTAGTCTGAGCTAGGTATCGCTTCAAGATGTGTTTTACACACAACTTAAACCATTGTTCACATTTACGTACACAGATACATATTAAAGGGCTTTATCTCAACACCAGAACTGTTTGGATGTGAGACAAAATACTTTTTACTAACCTGAGAAAGGAATAGAAGGGACAGATTATTTGTCTTGTGCATCAAAAGACTGCAGGGTTTATTCTGCCCTATGGAGTCCTAACTCCTACCAGTGCGCCCCCTAGTGACACCCCTAAGTCTTGCATTACACATTTAAAGGCACCATTTGTTTATACCAGACAATACTTGAATACAAAATAAATAAATAAATTGTGGGTGTCTGTTTTTTTTTTTGTTTTGTTTTTTTTAAATGACTCAAATTAACATATGAAATACATACATTTCAGCTGTTTTTAACTCGTTTAGCACATTTAAAGTATGTATTACCATGAGCCTTATAAAGATATCAGCTGTCACAACATCCAAATACAAGAAATGAATGAAAAGGAGCAGAAAAAAGAGACAACTTATGTTATCTGCCCCTTTCCCCTTTTCCAGACAATACATCAACACAGACTTACTTCAGTCCATTTCAACAATACACAATAAAGTCTTTGTTTAAAAGAGATGACAGTAAACACATTGACAGCATTTTGAATGTTAATAAACTATAATTCCAAACTGTAATACCCCAAGATGAGTGGAAAGGGTTCACATTTTATATTTATATTTTATATTTATATTAAGTAAAACGAAATTCTAAACATGATATGTACCTTAAAGTAATGAAAAATTCACATTAGGTCATGGAAAAGTTTTGGGATTTTGTCAGTGAAAAAGAGTCACCCTGTTGACTCTCAGTGTTATTTTTTTTCTGACAGAGAGATTACAGTAAGACAGTAAGAAAGAAGGATCTACAAAGACTAGAAACCTGACTACAAACCTGCCATATCAGGTCACTGCAAAAGGTACAATCTCACCATGGACTGGGACAGGACGGTAGCTGAAACCAACAAGTTCAACTCCCGGATCAAGGGCGTTTAAATCAGAAAGTGAGACATAGAGAGCATCAGCCGAGATGAAGGAGCTTTCTACTTTTCTCACACATGACACCGCCTCTTCCAGAGACCGAGTGATATTTTGATGTAATTTTGTCTTTCATTGTTATTAAGATATTTATTCACACTTTTTCCCATGTTGTGGTGTAGCTGACATCTGAGAGGCCATACGCACTTAGCAAATAAGTACCTCCAACTGTATTATTCATTCATTTGTAACTGCTTTTGTACCAAGTTGACCAGGTAGAGCTGTAGCTGTCAATTTGTGACATCTGCCCCCACTGACACAGGCAAGGTGAGTGAAGTGTCTTGCCCAGTGACACAAGAAAAAGAGCCGCCAGTTTACCTGATAGTACTCCACCTGAGCCTCTGCTAAACTTTTAGATTTCAATATTCCCCGTTCGTCTGAGAGGAGCAGATTTATTCAAGAGGGAACCATTTACACCAGTGATTTCCTCCATTTCTGTCCATACTCCCACATTTTCCATCATTTTCCCCTTTCACGGATAATCTAAAGGTGTAATATGTTTGATCAGGTCTCCTCCACTGCTGATTTCCATGAGCACGAGCTGTATTATGCAGATGTAGTGTCCTCCATTATTCTAACAGAGCTGAGGACCAGAGGGCAGGGACACAAAACTGTGTCTCAATTACACAGAACAGGCCTGAGATGAGGCTGGGTTTGTCCATCACTGGGAAAGTGAATCGGACAAATTGGTTATTATAAAGTGAAATGCAAAATGGTGCTACTCTAAACTGTCAAAAGACCCAGGACAAAACTGGAAAAAGTTGTATTTAAACATGCACATGGAACTTTTCTGCTTGTCTCCATGGAACTTTTATTGACAGAATGTTCCACTGTATGGCATTAAAGTGATCTATTCTGTTTTTAATCAACTAGAAGTGTTTTCATTGCTCAAAAATACCTTTACAAACATCCATTGTTACTCTGTTACGCTCACTTCTCCACAGATCTGACCCCTACCTAGACTGGTAGTGTTACCTGCTTGTCTCCATGGAGGAAAAAGTTTAATGCCAATTTGTGGAACTTTCCAGGCCAAGTAATAACATTGTCATGGAGACACAAAGATGTGTGCCCCTCCACCATAAATGTCCCATCTTTTGAAATATATAATGTTATCTACTACTGGATATACAACTGAGAAATGTACACAGCAAAAAGTGGAATGATAACATTGACTCTCACAGAATCAATTTTAACATTTTTCATGGTTTATATGAGTCCAATCTGTTCTAGAGTTAATTTAACCTTTTTGGAAATGTTAATTAAGTAACACTGGACCAATGTTCCTGTTTAACACTGAAATCAAGTGTTATTAACATCTCGAGATTAAACTGATGTTTGTAAGGTTATCTTCATTTAGCTAAACAACACACAGAAATGTTTAATTTTTACTTTATTTTAGTTAATTTAGTTAATTTAAGATGGAATTATGTACAACTCTGTTTCAAACTGGTTTTCTCTGGCAGGAGTTTGAGGTGGTGGGTGGGAGGTGCCAAATTAACACTAAAGGAAGTTTAATAAAAACTATTGGAAGTTGAATTAACTTCAACCATATCAACACTTTTCTGTAAAAAAAAAAAAGAAAAGACAATTCTTAAATATTTTACCCTGAAATAATAACCCTCCTGTTTTTGCTATGTACTTTTTAATACATTTGTACTTACTTGAGTAATAGTACAGTGTGACAGTACTCTTACTTGAGTAGAAGTTTCCTCTCCCCTGTGTGAGGGAGTCTAAAGTGACAAAAAATTTTTGTGACAATCTGAAATTATTTGAACATTTGTGTTTCTTGTCTTTCCTTCACTTAAGATTCAGTTTGTCTCATTTGTGTGCCTGTGCTTTAAAGGCACACTGTGTAACATTGTCAACTGTCATATGCTTCTTTCCATGAAGATGTTGAAGTGACAACACAGGGTCAAGCTACAGGATCAGATCTGTGGAGAGGCAAGCCCGCTCACAATAAGAATACATGAGTTTAAGTCACATGTAATTGAGTAAATACAAGATGGATAGTTTAAGGCCATACTGTGGAACATTCAAGACTACGCAATAATATCTCCATGGAGACAAGCATGTGACAGTCCCTCCACCATAAAAGTTTCAGAAAGCACATTTAATAAAACATTAAATTAATTTCAAATTATAAACCAGGTGTTATGTCCAGACTACTCTTGAGCCACTGCTTTGTACTTCTACATGTGATAATATTTTGAAGTAGCAGCACTTACTGAGCACAATTATTGATTACTCTACCACCTTTGGCAGTGGTTTCTTCACAAATAGCCTTTTCACAATCTTTTCTCCTGTACGGCCACCACCTCCCTCCACTCTGGTTCTCTGCATTCTCTCTCTCTTCTCTATAGTCCTGCAGTAACCACAGAGCAGAGGTCAGACACAGCCTCGCTCATCCGCTGGGGCCTCGCTCTTTCTCTTCTCTCTCTGCTGTGATAAAGTGAGATCACATAAAGGTCGTGTGATCCTGTCACCTGGAAACTGTGGAGCCAAAATGGACGCCACCGCTGGGTCAGGAGACAGAGTGGTCGTACAAGAGCAGGTACTAAAGAACTGTCACCTATGAAAGTGGAGAACAAAGGTGCCAAAATGGACACCGCCGCTGGGTCATGTCACTGCTGGTTCATATGAAAGAGCAGCACCTGTGGAAACTGCAGCCTCTTGACCTGCAGAGGAGCCAAAATGGACTCTATTGCTCGGGTCACACAGGACCAGACAGAGGCCTTACACTGTGATACAGTTGAGAAGCTGCACAGAGGAGGCAGAATAAATGCCACAGTCAATGCTCTGGATGCTAAACTGAAAAAAAAAATAACAACAACATGGTAACACAGACAGATGTACATGCACCTCTTTTCGCCAAAATATTTTAGTTTGTGAAAAGGTGCAAAGAGAAACTGTCTGTCCATTTGTGAAGGGAAAGATGTCTGTGCACTTCAGACTGGAGTGTTTGTTTGAATGTGCTGATAGGTCCTAATCACTTTCAACGAAAGCTGTTCCAAATTATTAATGTCCTTCACAGGTCAGGGAGCCAGGTTAGGTCAGGACTCTAGAACAGAAGATGACAGAAGACTGAAACCCACCACACACTGTATAGTGCGCAGAGTGACTGAGCTTTCACTGTTCTCCTTTTAACTACCACAAGATCTATAGTGAAGGTTTTCAACAGGGGGTTGCAAAATCTTTGGTTGATTAGGTTTATTTGTATTTATTGCTTTATTATTATTTATTTAAATTTTTTTCATTTCTTCATTTTTGAGAATGATTTGAGTTTTCAGTGGGTTCTGTTCTCTCCTTCGTCACGTCTCTCTCTCCATTCCCTTGTCTCTTGCTCTCAAACCTCAAACATGTCGGCTCGGAATTGATCGTTTCTTCTCGACTACATGTGAAGAGTTCTGTTACAGCTTCCCGCATCGGGAAGGGGGCAAGTAACTTCATTCCCCGGACATATTAACCAGACTCCACAGCCAGACTCCTCTGTGTCCATGGAGTGAACAGGAGAGGAGGAGGAGCGAACAGGAGAGGAGGAGGACTGTTGTCTTTCCTCTTGCTCCTCAGATCTTAAACCTCAGACCTTAAAAGTTCAGTGTCTCAAATCAAACTCTTGCTCACTGTTGCTCCTTTCTCGTTTAATCAAAACAATTTAAAAAGTCACCTCCTCTGGCCTTCTCAGAGTCACCAGGAGCACGAAGCGCCTGAGTTTAGCTTCGGTCAGACTCAGGATTATTTCTGTCATGGAATGAGTTGGGGCTTAAACTGGAGATGGAGCTGGGAGGATTTTAGGATAAGCCTGGACTTGTTAAAGTGACTTTGATGGAATAACCCCCTAGTATTGAATCTACAATAACAGAGGAGCAGTTTAAACATGACACTAGGTCAAATTTAAAATAAAACACAATTGTATGTCATATATAGTAAGGGGTCCCTGCTGCAGCTCTCCATCAGTTTGGGGTCCCTTGCCTGAAAACGTTGCAGATTCCTGCTCTAGAATGTAAAGTCCCGAACCTGCAGTAAGTTTGAATAGTGAACACATAACCCACAACCCTGGTCTCTCTCTCTCTGTGTTTCTCTCTCTCTCTCTCACTCTTTCTCCCTCTCTCTCCCCCTCTTGTCAGTTGGCCTCATCTCTCTCTATGCTGTCAGTCTAGTCTCTCTCTCTCTCTTTGTCAGTCTGTTCTTTTGCTCTGTGTCCTCAGATGGTCCTCTCCATTTCTTTCTCGTCCTTCACAGAATCGATCGCTGACCGCTCCCAGCGCTGACGGACGCTAACTCAAACTCGCCCTCTACACACTCCTCTCTCTCCTCTCTCCTCTGTCTCTCTCCCACCTCCATCTTTCTGTCCATCCTCCCGTCTCCTCCCTTTTCTCCCCCCGCTGCCTTTCTCCTCACTTCTCTTCCCTTTTCCCTTTCATCCCTCTCTTTTACCTCTCGTGATTGTCTTTGTGGCCGCTCAGTCCTCTGTCCTCCTCCCCTCCCTCTCTCCTCCCTGACTCTCTCTCTCTTCAGTGTGGACAGCTCAGTTCTGCTCTTTTCACCTTCTCAAACATGATGTAGTGCAGAAGAGCCAAAGAGCGCAGACAGAGAGAGAGAAAGAGAGTGAGAGTGAGAGAGGGAGAGTGAACACACACACACACACGCACACACACACACACACACACACACACACACACACATATAGACAAATGCATGTGTAGAAAATGGGCTCATACAGGTGGATAGACAGAATGGGAGGTTCACTAGACTAAATTTCCATCATTAACAACAAAACACTTCCAGTTCAATTAAAACAAGAGTAAAATCACATACTCCAGCTCAAAGCAGAAATGTAGTAATCTCGAGGGATTCAGTACGACCTGATAAGCCCCAAGCTCAAACATGAGGAGTGACAATAAACGTCTAAAAATAACTGCATATAAAAAATTGGCAACATTCTTAAATAATCCAATAATTTGATTGAAACGGAATGAGTAATGAACATAGCTACCTGTTAGCCGTTATGTTCCAAACAGGAAATGATCATGGGTGCACTTCCAGCTCCACTGACTCTGGCTCCAGGTCACTTTATATTATTTTGTCCCTCTCTCTGTAACTGCTGCTGTCCAGCTCCTCATTCTGATCTTCAAATGTTTGTATTAACCTTCTCTACATGAGCCTGGGGTTTATTTAGCTATTTTGTCAACTGCTAGCCTTAATGAGCTTTATTTGACTGGAGCCAAATGCTGTGGGTGACGTTACACTTTGTTAAACTGTGTTCAGACAGTGAGTAAAGTGTTCAGTTTACATGTAAAGTCTATGAGGACTAGAGTGAGGTCTAGAGGTCTAGAGTGTCCTGTGTTTTTGCTGCATTTCTTGAGGTGTCAACATGCATGAATCTGGCATCTACACGGTGCATCTTGAGTTGTCAGGTTTCAATGCTCTGGACACACATCTAAGATATTGACTCCAGACGATGAAAAAGCTGGACTTTTAGCACCACGTCAACCAATCAGAAACTACTGTCTAGTGACGCAACAACGTCATTATCCTGAAGAAAGAGAAATACCTGAGAGCAACAAACACCATCAAAAGAAATCTCAACCGTGTCATTAGTGGAGTATAAATATATATACACCGCTGTTTACCTCTGCTGATGTGTTTTACGTAATAAATACAGTACAGACACTCTCTCGACCGGGAAAACAAGGCACTCGCCAACTGGATGCCCTTGACCCATGTCAACTATTTTTCTCCCGTTCATTCATGGAGTCCAAAACACACACAGAGGGCGTCTGAACTTAAATGCAAAGGCGTCCAATTAGAAGTGTCCAGCACATTTTTGGGACAGCTTTATACAGCATTTACACAATTCTCATGAACAGTTCAACAAATGAACCAAAACTGATTTTTATCAAATGTCTTTAAAAAAATGTGCATTCTTAGTTTCACTGCAAAAAAAAACAAAAAACAAAAAAAACAATTGAATGCATTTAAATAACTCAGGGCAAGACATCCAGTACCTTTAGACGAGCCTTAACCCGACCTGAACTCTGACCTTAACTGATATAAATGAGCAGCGTTTGGAGGTTCTGTCAGTACAACGCCCAGGGTTATGGTACCGTCTATTTAAATATGTTTTTCTCCCATAATGCCACAGTGCTGTTTGTGTCACATGACCCGTCCTCACTCAGGTCCTC
>JACN01032303.1:0-18840 GCA_000787155.1 Scartelaos histophorus | reverse complement strand
GAGCCAGGCACCCCGGCGCCATCTTGGTTAATCAATGTCACATTGCATGAACGATTATGTAAAGTTTTCCATTAGATACTTTTGACGACCCTACCTCACAAGTTTGACCTCTGTGTCCAGGGAAGGAGCCAAGTCTGATCTTCACAAACCGCAGGGACATCCGGCGCCTGGGTTTGGAGCGGCGTGAGTACACTCAGATAGTAGAGCAGCAGAGGAACACCGTGGCTCTGGATGCCGCCTTCAGCCACAACACCATCTTCTGGGCCGACCTGGGCCACAAGGCCATCTACAGGTGGGTCCCAAGCAGGTTCGGAGAGTGCCAGGTGTGTCAAATCTGTACGGTTACATTATGGGAAAAATAAATCTGGTCCCCATGAGGTAAATCCTTACATTTTAGATCAGTGGTCTAGTTTAAAGTGAAGATGTAGGTTAACAAGATCAGAAAAGCTGCTCCTCCTCCTTGAATTATTACTTAAATAGGGTTTCCTGTATATGTTTTTTGTTAGTGTATTGAAGCCAAGAGTAATTCAAAATGTTTCCATATACAGCCTGCTTAAGGTCCAGATATGAACTAAATTTACAATATTAATTCACCATTGACCATAATCTAATTCTGGTGCTTTTGGTGTAAAGTTTAGTGTGAAAACTGTATCAGAGTAAATATATTAACAACGGCTGTTTCATCACAGCCGTGGTAACGCCACTCCAACACACACCAGTAGCTGCTTTTTCGATTTACACCATCCTCTACAGCACAAACTGAGTTACTCTGACATTAGAACATGTGCTCAGGTGGTTTCTACAAGCACAGAGGGAAAATGAAAGAAGAACAACATGCGCTGAAAGCCATCTCTGCATGTGTATATCCAAAATGGGCCTTCACTAGAACAAAAAGCTAAAAAAACAGGACAACAGAAATAATTTCTTTCCACTTGTAACTTAGGTACACCCTAAAGCTCAAAATCAAACCTAAAACACATACAATAGCTGCAGGTACATATCATTATTTATTATAAGCAGCAAAGTTAGTTTGCTCAGCCATCAAAATGAGCACATTTCAAATAGGCATGTAATGTCCCCTGTAATATATGGAAAATGAAATGTGTGGTGCGTGTGTTGCAGCACGGTTCTGGACAGACGTGGAGATCCCAGTGCTCACATCAAAGTGCTGGAGAACGTGCAGACTCCAGTGGGTGTGGCCGTGGACTGGATCTACAAACACCTATACTGGTCTGACCTGGCCACAAAGACCATCTCTGTGTCCACTTTCAATGGTACCAAGCACAAGGTCCTATTGGACAGAGGCCTTAAGGAGCCTGCCTCCATCGCTGTGGACCCTCTCTCTGGGTCAGTACCTCCTCATCGCCTCATAAGCATCTGACACTAGAACATGCTCTACATCACATTCCTAGGCCTATCCACCACAGGCACATAGTTATCGGCAAAGGCAATCCTTCATTTCAGTATCTGCTTCATCATATCATGTTTATCCATCCATCCATTTTGTTCCACTTATCCGGGGCTGGGTCACGAGGGCAGCAGTCTAAGCAAGGACTCCCAGACTTCCTTCACCCCGGCCACTTCCTTCAGCTCCTCTAGGGGGACCCTGAGGCGTTCCCAGGCCAGCCGGGAGACATAGTCCCTCCAGCGTGTCCTGGGTCTTTAACGGGGCCTCCTCCCAGTGGGACACGTCCAGAACACCTCTGGAGGGAGGCACCCAGGAGGCATCCAGACCAGATGCCTGAGCTACCTCAGCTGACTCCTCTCGACGTGCAGGAGCAGCGGCTCTACTCCGAGCTCCTCCTGTGTGATTGAGCTCTTCACTCTATCTCTAAGGGAGCGCCCAGCCACCCTGCGGAGGAAACTCATTTTGACTGCTTGTATCCACGATCTCGTCGTTTCAGTCACTACCCAGAGCTCATGACCATAGGTGAGAGTCGCAACATAGACTGACCGGCCTTTCTGCTCAGCTCCCTCTTCACCATAATGGTCTGATACAGCGACCGCATCACTGCCGCCGCTGCCCCGATCCGCCTGTCAATCTCACGCGCCGTTCTCCCCTTATTCGTGAACAAGTCCCCGAGATACTTGAACTCCTCCATTTGAGGCAGGGACTCCCCACCCACCCGAAGAGGGCAAACCACCTTTTTCTGGTCGAGAACCATGGTCTCAGATTTGGAAGAGCTGATCCTCATCCCAGCCGCTTCACACTCGGCTGCAAACCCCCCAGTGCATGCTTCAGGTCCTGGTTCGAAGAAGCCAACAGGACAACATCCTCTGCAAACAGCAGAGATGCGATCCTGTGGTCCCTAAACCAGACCCCCTCTGGCCATATCATACATATTATGTTTATGTTTTAAAGTACTTGCATACAACCTTTTTCTTTTGAACAGTGATTGCTAAAAATGTACTAAAATGTTATGGAAAAACAGACCCAATCTGAAAGTTGGAATTACATTTCAGAGATACAATTAGCTAATTTTTCAGACATGCTAACAGAAACATGCAACTGTAATGAATGCAATTTGACAGCAGAAAATGGTGATTTTGATCTGTAAAACCTGCAAGGATTTTAGCAGTAATGTCACATAACTAGGAATTTCAAAATTGCATGTTTTTATGAGGCTTAGAAGGAGCGGATTGACTAAACAGGGATTCTTCAAACTTAGACTTAAGATTTCTACAAAATTTATTACAAGGGGGTTTAGTTGGACACAGTAGCTCATACATTACAATATATTAACGATAACAAAGAGAAAAAATATAAATATATAAATGGTCATTATAAATGTGTATCAAGTTACTGGTGTCAAATAAGGCAAAATTGCATAAATGTATATGTAAAAGTTAAAATATAGTAACAAATATATCTCTGGTATATAAAGGAAGTGCTAAGGAAAAACGTTGAAAAGATATAATGAAAGAAATAATGATTGACATATGGTTATCTGTTACATTAGGGTGAGTTGATGTACAGTTGTATGCAGTATGGTATGAATATAGTCCTGTATCTCACTGTTAAAGTGGAGTTGTAGGAGCCTGTTGGAGAATGAGCTCCTCCTCTATAGTTTGGTGCAGTGTGTGAGCAGAAGTGTCCATGGTGAGCTTTAGTGTCCTCCTGCCCCTCACTATGATCACTGGTGTCTTCAGCTCACAGTTTGCCAATCCGTCCAATAAACGAGAGCGAATTAAGTAAAAGCTTCAGGTATGTTTTTGATGAGGGAACAATGTTATAACATAAAATCTCCAAAGTCAATTTTCTTAGTGCTTTAATGTATTTTTTCTTGAGCTGAAATGGAGGTCAGTGTCCTGTGTTAACCTAATCTCTCTCACCATGCAGCCTGGGGTATATTAATATAGTTTGCATCCTATTTAAAACTGTTCAAGTCATTAAAAAAAAAAAAAAAAAAAAAAAAGCCTCTACATACTATGTAACTGAGAAACCAGGTCTCAGTTAAGCTGGTTGTGTGTTTAGGTTTCTGTACTGGTCAGACTGGGGAGAACCGGCCAAGATTGAGAAGTCTGGAATGAACGGGATGGACAGACAAGTCCTGGTGGCAACAGACATCCAGTGGCCCAATGGGATCACCTTGGGTAAGATCAGCATTACAGACTCTGTAAATGCCATACTGACATCGTATTTGAGGTCCTTTTGGAGTCTTGTGTGGCTCCAGTTCACACACGGCTCCATTCCACACACGTTTCCACTCCACACATGACTCGAGCGTAGATGAGGACCTGAAAAGAAAAAAAACTATTTCCATATGATGGAAGGATATAGATGGAAGCAGTCAAAAATCAGATATATGTACTGGATCTTTAAAGGGACACTCCAGATTTTTTGCTGAAATTTACTAGTGAGCCAGAGTGGAGTAGACGTGTGGACACTTTTTAAAAAAAAAAAAATCCATCCAGTCCTTGTATTTGGAGAGGCCACTGGTGCTAGGCTAGTGCATAGGCATAGTTAGCCTGAAGACCAAAAGTCTTGCCCACTCCACACTGCACCCGAGGCAAATCTATTATTACTCCAGACTCTCAATAATTTTGGAAGTAAAACCAACCTTGCATTTGGAAGGATTTATGTCTGAGCAGCAGCAGCTACTTGTACTGCTGAGAAAATAGTCCCTCAACCTGCGACAGTTCATGCAATGCAAATTTTGTTTTATTTCAAACATTATTTTGTCAACACAGATCGATAGTTTGGCATAATAATAGATTTGCCTGGGTGCAGTGTGGACCTGGTAAGACTTTTATAGTGGCAGGCTAACTACTTCCTATTAACATACGCTAGCGTAGCACCAGCAACCTCTGTAAATCCTAAAAGGAATGGATGAATTATTCAAAAAAGCATCTCCACAAGTCTGCTCCACTTAGGGCCTCATTTACTAGTGAGCCAATGTCCAGAATTCTGAAGTGTCCCTTTATTTGTTCCACTAAAAATGGATAGTCTGATATGGATCTTTTAATAGTTTTACTTATTATATTATAAATAAATAAATACCGGTATATGCATGTTTATTTATTATAGAAATAGATGGATAGATAGACAGATAGATAATATATCACTCCCACCTCTCTGTCCCTCTGTATGCTGGTCAGATCTGATCAAAGGGCGTCTGTACTGGGTGGACTCGAAGCTGCACATGCTCAGTAGTGTGGACCTGAACGGAGACAACAGGAAGAAAGTCTTGCAGTCAGCAGAGTTCCTGGGGCACCCCTTTGCCCTCACCGTGTTTGAGGTAACGCCCACACCCATGAAACCAGTCTGCTTATGGATCAACCTTCTGCAGACATTATTATGAATCATTGCTTAATGAAGGGTCTTGTGCTCTGTGTAGGATCGGGTTTTCTGGACAGATGGAGAAAACAAAGCCATATATGGAGCTAATAAGTTCAGTGGGTCTGAGGTGGTGACACTGGCCAGTAACCTCAATGACCCCCAGGACATCATTGTATACCATGAACTCATCCAACTTTCCGGTATGACACTGTGGCTTTTTAGATGAGTGCTAGAAGTGTGATTGAACATGTCTATAACTATATATAACTATGAAATGCTATGAAATGCTATGAAGTGGTAGCATGGTGAGCCAACCATTCAGACTTTAAATTGGAATACCAAATTCACAGCAAATATTGGCAAAATCTTCATAGGCGTTTGGAGCACTTCTCTCAAATATGTGTGTTGTGGTTTGATGTAGAAAGCATAAAATGGATTGAGAAAATGGATGGTTGCATTAAAGGAACATTATGCAAGATTTAGATTTTAAATTCCAATATCAAACTCTCCCCAGATTTGAAATGATTATAAATGATTATCTTCAAATCAAATATAACTTTTACTGATAGCAATTGCAATGCAGATTTATTTATTTTATTACAAAAACATGGACCATTTATTTGGTGTTCGGTTCTCAAGACAATTATTAAATCAGAAAAGTATCACGTGTCTCATTTGGGTTGCCAGATTCAGTGCTGAAATTCAGTTGGTTTAAACCTAAAAAGACTCTCTGATCTGAATGTCATTACATAAAACCCAGCACCATCATGAATCATGGCTCTGACTGCAGATAGAGAAAATATGGACAACATAGAGTGCAACTGCAGTCAGACTCTGCTATGATTGTAGTACATTTTTCAAAACTAAGAGCACAGGCTACATACAGTTGCTTTAACCTGGACAACAGACTGCTTGTTACTGCTTTATCCTTGTGTAAAGTACAGAAAATACAAGCAGTTGTGATTAGCCAGGCTAATAAAATCCTGTTTTTGAATCTTTGCACTTTATTTCCATGAAGAATCTGTTCTCCTCAAATGTTCATTCTGTTGTCTTGTCCTCTGCTCAGGGACAAACTGGTGTCTGGAGAAGGGGGAGAATGGAGGCTGCAGCTACATGTGCCTCCCTGCTCCTCAGATCAACAAACACTCGCCCAAGTACACATGTGTGTGTCCGGGGGGCCAGGAACTGCAGGAGGATGGGTTACGCTGCCGCACAGGTCAGAACTACTGCATTTACTACAGAGTTTGTTCATACCACCAGGTTCCTGCTTCCACTAGTGCGTACTGTTGGGTGTAAGGTTCTGTCATGTGTAAGTGCTTTGAACCCAGAGAAAGGTGCTGTAAAAATATTACCACTTTGCATCAAAATTCAATAAGTTGATTTTTTTAACCAATATTTTAAAAGGATGGGGCTCTATCCACTCCACCTATTGATACTTTGCAGCTGATGTCATCGACATGCTTTGAAGGATACACTGCTTTGTCTGAGGCCCTGTTACTTAAGTTACTTTATTCTGTGCTTTGTTTTGACACAATCTGACCATAGAGAACATATTTTAGCTGGAACTACAACAGCCAAGTCCCTATCAAATTACATTATAGTCACAAGCTTGCTAGCTTTAGCCAACAATCTTTGAATTTGTCACCCTTCTTAGAGAATGACAGAATAACTAATGAGTAGGGATGGGTACCGTATGAATTTTTCCCAGGCCAGCCAGGAGACATAGTCCCTCCAGTCTGTCCTGGGTCTTCCCCGGGGCCTCCTTCCAGTGGGACATGCCCGGAACACATCCATAGGGACGTGCCCAGGAGGCATCCAGACCAGATGCCCGAGCCACCTCAATGTGGAGGGCCAGCGGCTCTACTCCAAACCCCCTACCATGTGACTGAGCTCCTCACCCTATCTCTATCCCCACCCTATGGAGTTCCCAGCCACCTTGGAAGGAAGCTCATTTTGACCGCTTGTATCCCGATCTCATCCTTTCAGTTATTACCCAGAGCTTATAACCGTAAGTGAGAGTAGGAACGTAGTTTGACCGGTAAACTGAGAGCTTTGCTTTTTGGCTCAGCTCCCTCTTCACCAAAACGGTCTGATACAGTGACAGCATCACTGCTGATACTGCGCTGAACCCCTGTCAATCTCATGCTCTGTCCTCCCCTCACTCGTGAACAAGACCCCAAGATACTTGAGGCAGGGACTCTCCACCCACCTGCAGAGGGCAAGCCACCTGTTTACTACTAATACTTCCTAATACTTTTAATTCTTGAATTACATTATAACTGTAATTTTTAAATCATACAGTTACCTAAGCAGAGGAGGAGGATTACTACAAAGAGGACACCTGTAGGACTAGGCACTGTCATTACGCTGGTAACTGCTGACAATTCCATCCAAAAAAACTCCTAAGTATCAATAATAAAGCACAATTTATTTTCCCATATTGATTGATCTTGATTTGATCAACTTCCATTGGAAACACAGACAGGCATAAGGCACCAGATTTGTACAATTTTATTTCTTGTTTCTATGACCAATACTGGAGAAATGTACATTTAAAGTTTGGAATGCGTTTGTACAATATATTAAACCTAAATGCATGTGTGCATTATCTTTGGCAGAAGACAGGCATGCATGCACGCTACCACTATCAAATGCGTGCGATGTCCGTGCGCTAAATCAGTACTTAAGTTTTATTCATAAACTGAGAAAATAGCCATTAACTTTCCGTAACTTGGGTTATAATGACCAGAAGCAGAAGATAAAAGGATAGATGGGAGACATTGGACTTTTAGTCAGATTGTGCAGATTCAAGTCAAAACTTGTCCATTTCCACAGGAGTCCTCATGGTTCACAAGTGCTGTAGCTCAGGGTGTTTTTCCTAAGCAAGACAGTATTAGTTCTTGTCTGCACCTCGTGCCCTTGCTGCCACATGATTGGCTGTAGACCTGATGATTAAAATGGGCATGAATTATCCTTGAGATTGACCAAAGTTGAGATTGCAATCTATCGAACTTACCTTTTTTTGGCATACCCCTAGTCTTCATCATGGCCTCTTTCCGTATCCGTAATCCGTAACCTTTTGAGTTAGTAAAGTTGGCCTGTTGCCAATGGTCCTTGAAATTACAAATTGTTGTGCAACCTCTTGACTCTTGTGTTGAAACATGGTTTGATTTTTCATCTTAATCGTAGTTGTTGTTCTGTGTGATAGAATGACCTATCCTTATTTTTACCTTACTTACCAAGTCTTATCATTATCCATGTGCCTTTTGCTCATTTCTGTAGGCATTATGTTCCAGCTTGGGGACAGATCACACTCCTTAACTCAAGACAACTTTTTTCAGTTCTTATTATCCTTTTGATGTTTGCATTGGAGAAATTCCACATTCCAACATTGTACAGAGCCTTTGTGTTGCATGCGTGCAGGGCTGCACAGAGCCGGCGCAGTGTCCGGCTGCCTTACTGGGCTCACGGTAATGCTCACACTGATGCCATTCCACTGGAGTATCCCCATGTACTGGCTCCAACGCTCTGACTCAGGAGTAGAATACTGTCCACTTAATCTATACTCACCAAATCAATACTAAAGTAAACTGTGTTGTGTGCACAGGCAGTGAAAAGCAGTGTATGGCTAATGAGGTCTCAGGTCAGTGGTCGCTAATATTGCTGCACCACTACATTGTGATAGGCTCTCTCACACTGACAAGGTCCTAGTGCCCTTCCTAGTAAGAGCAGATGCTTGTGTGTTTTGAAGTACATGTACTGACTTGCTTTACAACTAGTAAACTAGTATATTTTAGAGTAGATCCACTGTCTCATGTATCTGTTGGACAGTAGACACTAAGGCCTTTGTATGGGCTCTCATTGGATCAGAGATATGCAGGGAATGCTACAGCAGCTGTTGGAGCCGCAGTGGCGCTACAGCTCCTGGCTCTGTTTAGTTCATGAGACTGTGTGCTTGTTTGAGCCAGAGATGTGGAAATGACATTTGATAGATGTCAAGAGTCTGTCCTTTTTAATGGTCTATGAGCTTATGCTTAAGTTTTCAAATCTTCTGTCTGTACCTGGAGTACTGTTCAGGCTTTGGAGGAACAGATTTAATATTTATGTGTTGATAAATGAAATGCAGTAGTCTGGTTTTCCTTAACATGAACACAACTGTTTATATTTGTCATATAAAAATGTCTTTCAGTTTTAGAGAAAATATGACAAAAAATGAATCACAAGCACTATGGAAATCTTCTTGATACAGCAAATTGAATGTTCTCTTAGTACATCCCAAAGCCTGCAGTTATTCAGATCATGTCTTATCTGCAGCTATAAGTGTTTTGGAAAACCTGGAAAATAATTGGGCTGTTTTCCCCAGCATGGCACAGATGGATATCAAAAACTGACAGAATGTCCTGGAAAATTTAAAATTTTGTCATTTAATCAAAATGTTTGGGTCCATATATGTTCCTGTCTAATTTCAGCTCAAGAACATGGTGTGTGTAAACCAACTCAATTGGATTGGATTTAATATGGAAAAACGAGAATAAAATCTGCCTTTTTGTGCATTTGACTTGATAATTGAGCTTTATGACACACATATTGATTTAACTGCACTACAAACCATTAGCATACATGTGCTACATGTATGCTAATGACTGTTGGCTAATGCTTTGGTTTTCATTCATCAAAGAGCTCCTCTGAGACTTGGTCCATTTCCACACACTCACTGCTTCTGAGCTACTTTAAATGCTGCTTAATAATTCCACATTTAAAGGAATTTATTACATCATTATGACAATACAAAATGTTATTGTTACTTCAATACAAATACAGGCTTCAATACAAATACAGGTTGTTGAATGGTCTTATCAGTTCACTGCTTTTTACACTTCAAACACTGCATGTTTCCATGGTCCATGGTCACTTTTGGACTTTCCTTCGCAAGCAAAATCTAAGGGCTCACCTCTAGTTAATGAATACTATGTGATGGATAATGATGTATTATCACTCTTCTATTTATTTACTAAAACAAGTATGTAAACTAAATACTCTTAAGTAAGTAACTATAGGACACTGAACAATCACAGAACAGAAATGAGCCTTTTCTGAATCACTTCACAAGGATCTTGAGCTGTATCAGAACAAGTATAAGAGCACAGACTAGTTTACACCCATGGACAACTTTAGAACACAAGCATACAATTTTAAAGCTGAAAAACACATTTGATTGTCTTAATAAAGAGGTGGTGTCTTTTTTAATATAATAATTTATATTGTATGCCCACATGTGGGCAGAGCCATCAGCACAGTGGTACGGCGGTGTCATTTAACTGATTCTGAATTATAGACTGTAAATGAACGTAGCTAACCCGCTAGTCCCATGGGCCTATAATAAAAATTGGATAAGGCATTCTCCCTCTGTCTTCCTCCAGACTGACTAGTGACTGCTCCATTGGTACTGCAGCTCTTGGGAGCTTGGGCCCAGAGAGATATCTCCCATAGAAGCACAATGCATTTTTTGGGACCTCAATCTGCCCATGTTTGGCTGACAGGACATCCACAACTTTCACAAAGATCAGATTTTGTAGAGATTCTTTTCTATTTTCACAACATGGACTGAATCCTCAAAGCACCTAAAATAGCTTTGTAGGACTTAGCCTAGCCCCACTGTGAGCCTGTGCTAGTTCTGCTCTACCAGCTCTCACTCTGATTGGTTCAAACTTTCCATGATGTGCATGTTCCAGCAACCCACACGGGTTGGGGGCGCTAGCCTGTATTGAGGAAGAATATGCAAAAGAGGAAATTATGTTTGGCCCATGCACCAATGAGCTCAGGCCACTGAAAACACCATGTTGGGTTCACTTTTAGAGTTATTGCTAGCCTCCACATTCCAAATGGGAAGTGATCATGAGGGCCCTACCAGCTTTGGGGACTGTTTTCCACTTGACTGCTGCAGTGAGCCTAGTCATTTTGGTCTTAAAATGTTCTTATTAACCCACGCTACATGATCCTTTTTTATTTTGCTTTATTGTCTGTAAATAAATTCCTATTCCTAATATGGAACTCCACTCCAAATTTTCTCCTATAACTGACTGTTTGACATCACATCCATGTCTTTATACAGTCCACATTCTGAAACCATTCTTCACCTCATGTCACTCCTGTGCCTCAGTATGCTGAATATTAATAACCACAAGGTTTAGTTAAAGGTTCTATAAATGGATCACATGCTTAACATAATGCAGGTCATTGGTTTGTGTGTCTGCAGAGGGAGAGCTACTGTTCAGAGCATTTCCCCTACAGATGTACCACTGAGCCAAGTGTGAAGTGTTACCAAAAATGTATGTTCTAAATATTACTCAAGTCGACATGGATTACTTATAATGCAACTACAATATTGAAATCTCCAGGTAAGGTAGTCCTGACCAAGGGGAGTTAGTGGCTCAGTGGTTAAAGCACTGGTTAAGGTTAGGGTTATAGGACAAGTCGATAAATCGGTCAATGGAGTCTTGGTCAACCACAGCTTGTATTTGTTATAGTGAGGATTGTTTGAGATTTAAAAAATCAGTTATGTGCCCATTCACCAAGGCTGGGTAATTCATCAAAGGATCGAGATGGAAATGGATGGGAAGGTGTTGTATTGTGTATGTTCATCGAAACAGTAGGCCTACTTACTACTACTACTTTTTTTTTTTTTTGGTCATATTGCTCAATCTATAGTTTTAATAAATTATCATCCAGCCTTTGATTTTACTGAGAAATACACTGTGTTTTCTGTAAATAAAATGTGTAGAATTGTGCTTTGGAGCAGATTTACTGTATAGTCAGACTGCAGAGATGCCCTGTCTACTCAAAGTGGACATGGCATAATGCACGTTTTTCTCCATTGTGGCCCTATAGTGAGCTACTGATGAAACACTCACTTCTACCTACTGAAGCAGAGTGTGTGTCTTTGAGGAGGGTTACAGTGACATCTGCTGACGGTGGGCACAAAACACCAGTGAGGCTGTGCACTGCTGACTGCGACTTTCCTAATCAGAAACATGACTGAAGAGATTTTATGCCCTCCCTGGCACCATTTGAACCCTCCTCATGGGTTTGCTTTATGATTCTGTCCAATGTTAAGGGCCTAGGCAAGCCTAAGTCACCCATGTTCCCACACAACAGTTCTCCATACAAAAACAGGATACTAAACAACAAACCTGATGTGCAGTAGTTTCATTGGTGGGATGCATACTGATATGTGGTGATATATGATATATGATGATGACTGATAAGCGGTGGCTTGAGGAGAAGGAGAAAATGGAGGGAAGGCTCAGACTGTCAAAATCAAAAGTTAAAATTATAAAAACATATTAATACCATGAAGGTGACTTCTTTGCCCCAGAAATGCCTGTAGTTTGAAAGGTCCGTGTGCAGGGCAGGCTATGCATCTGGACTCTTGTTCGTTGTTCCTTATGTTGTGTGTCTTGTTTTCTCACAGAAGTTAATGTGAGCACTCCCATCCTGGTGGACTCCACACCACGGGGTTCAGCTGCTGCCTGGGCCATACTCCCTGTCTGTGAGTACTACTTAGTCCACTACCCTGGGATGAAGGGAGGGGGAGTGCACAAACCCTCACCTGTGTCTTGTGTTCAGTGATCCTGGCCATGGCTGCGCTCGGGGCCTACCTTATATGGAGGAACTGGACTTTGAAGAACCAAAAGAGCATGAACTTCGATAACCCAGTTTATCTGAAGACCACCGAGGAAGACCTAAACATCGACATCACCAGGCACAGTGCCAGCGTAGGCCACACCTATCCAGCAGTGAGTCTAAATGCACCTACCCCATCCTACACTGCATTCACGTGCCACACCTACTTAACCATGAGTAGGAAGATAATTTGTTTCATGAGATTTTGAATTATAATTGAATTATTTTTATTCTGAATGAAAATTGCTGAGTTTAAAAACTCAAACATGTTTTTTAGTGTTAATTTTCAAAGTGTTTAAAATTCAATATTTAGAAAATCACCTTTTAAATAATCAGCATACATATTTTAAATTAAATTCAACAGTCAAAATTCAGATTGTAAAATTTTCAGTGAAAAAAAAATGCTTTGGCCTTGGCATCTTGGATCTTTGCTGCAATCGATCCATAAATATCTGATTTAACTTGGTGACAAGCAGGAAATGGTGCAGTGACCTGATCTGATTGGTCAGAATTAGCCTCATCCAAACTTCATCTTTTATTTCTTAAGTGTAAATTCCACCCCACAGATGAGAATGGCCAATAGGAAGCAACCTCTGTCCTCATCACTCACACATGATTGATTGCTTCAAAAACAAAAACAAAATTGTTATAGAGGGATTCCAGTCACGGGACTTTTTTAGCGATCAGCTCCATATTGTCTGGAAAGAAACCCGTACCATAAAGTAAACGTTAGGCAAGAAAATGGAGAATAAACAAGTTTCCGAATTTACCAAAGATTTAAGCAGTTCGGAACGCGAAAGATATGAAATAAAACTAAGTGATATCGGTATCACTGACCCTTATGTTGTACCACAAGTTGTTTTTTATGGACTTAAATCTGTTACGGATTCTGGAAATTTGCCCGACATCGAGTAACCTGATCTTATTAATTATCTCTTTTGTAAAACGACTTTATTCTGCCTATACTTGGTTTACTTACTTCATAAATAAACACGATTTACTGACTTCATAAATACTTTGAAATGTTTTCTTTATTATATTCAAATGATAAATAGTATGACGACCTAAATATGCAAATCTTTGTACATTATTAAATGTGTTTGTTTCTAAAACTTACCACTGATAAAATGCATTAAAACAAGATGGCGTCGCAGGATTTTGTGACGTCAGCTGGAATCCCTCTATAGGTCCGTTTAATTTGTTGTGAAATTTTTCATAGCGAATTTTACACTCTGAATTTTGATTGTTGAATTTGAGGGCTTGAAAATAGAATATATAGAATACTTTAAAGGTGAAATTTTTATTTGGAATTTGAAATGTATTGAAAAAGTATACTTAAAATTTCAGCAACTAAAGTTCAGAATAAAAATTATTCAAGTGTCTTTTATCTGAGTTAAAACAATTCAAAAAAGGAAGAAATTCAGTGGTGTGTAAAATTCAAAATCTAATGGAACAAATTATCTTCCATATAAGTCCAAATGCACCTGCTACACCTGCCTCACCCTAACCCGTCACTTGTCACATCCTGAGCCACATTTACCTGCCACACCTGCCACATTGACATTGACTGATTTACCTTATAGAAATCTGATTTTTGGTTCCCAAAATATGAATACCTGCTTGCATGCGCCAAGTCACTTATTGTGCCTGCCACACTTGACCCCTGGTAGTCTCATCCAGAATCAGGTGTCACATTCAGACAGATTACAATGTGTGCAGATGTGCAGTCTTTATTGTTTTTATTGAGAACATGTGCACAGTAATCCCACCCTATCTCTGACCTTCATTAATCCTCTCTCGCAATACACAGTACACAAAGTACACGTAGTGAACAAAGTACACACATTACACACAGTACATGCTCATCAGATTATCATGAAGCAAGGTCCTGCCTTCATACTCGCAGTGTCTTTGCATTCAGTCTCAACATGATGTAACTGCATGTCACGTGTGCAGGTCACGTGCAACGCAAAATATGTTCTAGCCCTATGCAGTAGTGCTGCCATAATTTCAAAATGTCAAACTTGAGTTTGATACCTAAGACTTATTGTGTAGAGAATCATGTGTTTTCTGTTTTAACTATTATTAGTGTTATAAGTGTTAGACTTGTCTTAAAATGTTCGATTAACATGCGCTACATGATCCTGGTGTTTTGATTTGACTGCTTTGTCTCTAAATCAAGATATGAACTTCAATATAGACCAATGAGCAGCCCTCTTTTGTAAAAGTCACCCTTGCTAGCCTTAGCAAGAGCTTTGTTTGACAGCGCTGCCAAGTGCCTGTCCCATACCAAACCAGCAGTGGTGTAAAGTGAAGCCAAAATGGGACCATGAGCATAGTGCACACATTACATACTGTAGCTATGTCCTGATAGTCCATGGCGCCATTACCACACCAGTGTCACATGGTCAAATGTGTGCTCTGCTTGTGTGTATGCCACCTGCAGGTGTACTTGCCCATATCAAGTATACAAGGTGTCAACCATTTTTCTCAAATTTGCATTGGAGAACTAATCAAACTCCCAGATAGGGGCAAAAGCCTGTATTCTCATTTTGAGAATATAAGATTCATAAAAACCTATTTGAAATGCAACAAAAATCTGCCCATTAAGGTGCAATTTGAGCAGCCCCACCACATCCCCACCTGTCATCTCCATTAAATATTCTAGGCCTATAGAGTGTTATGATGTCATGTGTAAACCATCGGAGTGTATTGTACAGTGGCTAAACTCCACCACCTCTTGTGCTTTCAGATTTCCATTGTGAGCACAGACGATGACTTGTCCTGATCGCAGGCACCGCGGGCGTTTTTGTACCAACATGTACGAACATGCACCCGCTGCACACAGCCTGGACTACGCTAACTGTCCCATCACACCACAGGCCTTTGACAGAGCACCAGGACTTTGCACCTATCAGGACAGAGGATGGACGTTTATTAATGTCAGTGTGCCAATCAGTTCTGTCAAAGTATAAATAATTTTCTTTTCTTATTTATGTTCTGTAAGTATTATTTCTGCCCTAAATATTTGTTTATTTTCTGTATCGCCGTTTGACAGATGAAGAAGTCTCTGCTGGCCAGATTCAGATTGAGACAAAACCAGTCTAATCACTGTTATGAATTGTACATTGCACTTATTTATATCATGTGTTACATTTGCTTTGGCCGTTTCTGCTCTAGTTCTAAATTATGTGTTGCCATGACAGCATTTGACTTGTGTTGCATCCTCGGACAGGACGCTGGATCAGGACTCTCGTGCACTTTGAGCGGTTTCTTCTCCTGTAAAGATTGTACATATGTTTTCTTTAGGTCAGCATTTTCAGGTCCACTTTGTGAAGCACTCTTTTGTATGTGTGTGTGCCGTGGCTGTGGGTTTTCTAACCTTGTACAGTGCGTGTGATTGGAGAGTTGTGCCACTTGAAAATAAAGGCCTACGGTTGTTCAGATTTGGCCCATTTGTATTCTATTTTCCATCAGCTGGACCAAAGCGTGACTGGTGGCTACTCAAACACCTGCATATGAAGGGTAGACAACCCCTGGATCTATCCACTGCAATACTTATTTTAGTGAAATTCAATGAATGGAAGTGTGTTTAGTGTTTAATGTTGTCTACCTAAAAGAAAACTACCTTTTGTGGCCCTTAGTTATATGGGGCACTGTACATGTGTCTCGTCTGTTGGTCAGTCAGACTCACAGTCCCAGTGCTGCTACAGACCCCACCACAGGAAGACGGGACTGGGCTGTTGCTCCTACAGCCCATCAGGAAGCCTGGTGTATTCGGTGGAGGGGGCTGGGATGGAGCTGGACCTCTGGATTACTGCAGAGCTTAAGGCTGAGCTTATTGTGGACTCAAGCCGGCCACCAACAATTTCATGAAGTCACTTCTGTGGTGAGACTACAGCCAGCACATGCTGTCACTGGAGACTGGGGTAGATCAATCTTCGTTATCATTTAGGCATGAAGACATTTGTTAAACAAACAACATGCAAAGCAATTAATCACATTTGAATCTAATCAAAAATCAACTCTTTCAGTTGATCAGTCAAGTGATCAGTGATCAGCTTGGGAATAAATGCCTGTTTGTAAAACTGGTTTGGGGAGTTCAGAACTGGGAAGAATGAATGTGATTTTATGTTAAACACTGATTAAAAGTCTGCCTTCTTGATGTGGATGAACTTGATATTGAAATAACATTTGTTTTTTAATAAGAAAACAGTTGCCAAGTGCTACTGTGATCATGAGAGGAGAAAAGCCACAGAAATGGCCCAGATGACATGGATAAAGGTAGTTAAGTTTGCACAGCTTGCATCATCAGTGAGAGTAGAGAGGTGGGCCCTGGCTCTTCCTCCTCCCCCCTCCCCCTCTCTCTCTGGAACACATCTGTCCTGTGCTGCACTCACATCTGCTGCACAGATGTGAGAGCTATAGCGTCAGACTCTCTTGGGCAGAACCATGCTGACCACCGTCCGGACCAGGAGCTGCAGCTTGTTCCACAACATCGACGTGGACATCAAGAGCCAGAGCAATGTCCTCCACAGCTACCTCAAGCCATGGAACTCCCTCCAGGTCTGTGTTCACTGCTACCACACTCTTTAAATGCTTTCATAAGGTTAAAAATTTAAGGTAAAAGTTAAAGGTAAAAATGGAATATACATCTCTGGATACATGCATATTAATATAATTATATTTAGGCCAATTTTCAGTAAAAAGTTTGTAAAAGTAGTATTACTCAAAGATGTGCAACTTTTAACATTCATACATAAACATTTTTATTATGAAAAGGTGACAAACTTAATATATTCTCATGTGTGTATGTGTACAGCACACTTTGAAAACACATCAGATCTTTATGTGAAAAAATATATGTGTTGGATATCTATTCAAATATGGACTTGTCATTGTCTTGGAACCAAAAGGATGCCATTAGTGGAAATAAACTTTTAAGCCTACAGAGCTTAATTTTATAGACACCCTGAAGTAATGACGTGGCAGGCTAGTCCGTTTTGCCAAAATTTAATTTCTGCAACTCAAAATGATTCTTGTGTGGCCCTCGTTACACAGATCTGTGAGGACATCCCACGTGTCTGGTGGCTCTGCCCAGCTCTCCTAGAGTAACTCCTTGTCTTCTGAAACTTTCTCCATGTTCTGGAGATTGTGCTGGGAAACACATTAAATCTCCTTACAACAGCACACCCAGGTGTGCCATCCTGGATAAGTTGGACAATCTTTGCATCTTCTGCAGGGTTAAGGAATGGCCTCATACTCCCAGTCGTAGTAGTAATCACTGCAGCCAAAGTACTAGTGGAAAACCACAGACAGAAACTTGAAATGACCTACACATGCAACACCAGTCCTGTTTTAGGGGTTGTCTCCCTGTTGCCACTCTAGTGCAACTTGATGGTCATTTATATTAAAAGAAGTGGTATCATTTTTGTTCCACTATCTATATTTGTATAGATAGACAAAATATGTTTTCACATTTCACGTTGGCAAAGTGTTCATTTACAGTGAGGTGAAAAAGTATGTGAACCCTTGGGAATTTATTACATTTCTGCATAAAATCACCATCAAACGTGATCTGATCTTTTTCAAAATCACACGGATGAAAGAAGAGTGTCTACTGAAACGATAAACACCCAGACATGTATAGGTTTTCATATTTTTAATGAGGATAACATACAAACAATGAAAGTAGAGGGAGAAAAAAAGTAAGTGAACTAAGGAGATGTTTAGAGCAATTAGTAGCAAAAAATATAATTTTCTTTTTTCACATAATTTAAGTCAGGGGTGTGTATAGTCACTGGGGAGTGGCTTAAAGCTGCTCTGCCCACTATAAAAGACACATAAAACACACAACTGGTAAGAGTTGTGTCCTGATGAGAAGCATTGTCTGAAGTGCATCATGCCTCGCTCAAAAGAGCTCTGTGAAGACCTGCGGTGAAGAAATGTTGATTTGTATAAAGCTAGGAAAGATTTCAAAAACATCTCTAAAAGTCTGGATGTTCATCAATCCACAGTTAGACAAATTGTCTACAAATGGAGTGAGTTTGGCACTGTCACTTCTCTCACACAGAGTTGCCGTCCACCAAAGATGACACCAAGAGTTTAGCGCAGAATACTCAGAGAGATAAAAAAGAACCCTAGAGTGTCTGCTAAAGACTTACAGAAATCACTGGCACAGTCCAATATATCTGTATATAAATCAACTATACGTAAAACACTGGCCAAGAATGGTGTTCATGGAAGCACTCCACGGAGGAAGCCGCTGCTGTCTAAAAACACATTGCTGCACGTTTAATGTTTGCAAAAAGGCACTTGGACTTTCCACAGGACTTCTGGCAAAATATTTTTTGGACTGATGAAACTAAAGTTGAATT
>JACN01141819.1:0-10340 GCA_000787155.1 Scartelaos histophorus | reverse complement strand
CTCTGTGAGCTTCATTTGACTGGAGCAAACGCTATGGGTGACATCATACTCACTGAATAAACTTTATATGGTCTTTTTTAATTTAACATATATATGGTAATTTTTTATTTTAAATGGATAATGTTGTTCAGATTTGGGGCTTTTTACTTGGTCGAGTCTGGCATTATTTAAACTTTTATATCTTACATTTATTCAATCATAGATGTTTTTTATTGCCTCACTTTCACATTCTCACTCCATGGGGATAGATACATTTACATTTGCCATATTTTTGAACTTTTTTGATAAAGCACTGACATCCCCATGGAGTGAAAAGTTACACCGTGCGGCTTTAAATCTCACATTTGTTTGCCACAGCCCAGTGCAGCCCGGCCTCGGCTCTGGTGGGGCTGAGGATCGGGGGGGGCCTGTAGTGACTTCTGCCCCCGTCTGCGGTCACTCTCATCAGGCTGCGGTACAGGCCCTGCTCCCGGTGAACCTCCGGCCCCGGCTCCTCCCACACATCACAGCGCCGCGGCAACGAAGGAGGCGTCACCAGGGCGACGTCCACAGGTGCAGGCGGCTCCGGTACAGGGCGCTCAGGTACGAGAGGCTCAGGTACGGGCGGCTCAGGTGAGTCTTTGGCCTGAGAATTATAGTTTGGGTCAAACTCAGAAACAGTTACAACATTAATTATAGCTAAAGCTAAAATCATGAAGGATGTAATTTTTATGTAATGGATAGTATTTTTTTGGGCGAAAACCCACCCAAAAAACCGTATATGTCGCTCCCTGTTGTCTCCATCAGGTCTTAATCTGTGTAATATCTCTAGCCCTGGAGTTTAGTCCTGGTTTAGTCCTGGTTTATTCCTAGTTTAGTCTTGCGTTAGTTCTGATTTGGGTCTAGTTTAGTCCTGGTTTAGTCCTGGTTTAGTCCTGGTTTAGTTCTGTGTTAGTACTGGTTTGATCCTGGTTTGGTTCTAGTTTAGTCCTGGTTTATTCCTGATTTAGTCCTGCTTTAGTCCTGCGTTTGTGCTGGTTTAATCCTGGTTTATTCCTGGTTTATTCCTGGTTTATTCCTGGTTTAGTCCTGTGTTAGTACTGGTTTATTCCTGGTTTTGTCTTGGTTTAGTCCTGTCTTAGTCCTGTTTTATTCCTGGTTTAGTCCTGGTTTAGTCCTAGTTTAGTCCTGGTTTAGTCCTAGTTTAGTACTGGTTTAGTCCTGGTTTAGTCCTAGTTTAGTTCTGGTTTAGTCCTGGTTTAGTCCTAGTTTAGTTCTGGTTTAGTCCTGGTCTACGAGTTTCAAAAACATGTTCTGAAATGTCCCTGTGTGTCAGATGCCCTCTCTGTTCTGTGTGAACCTGCCAACCCTGCAGTTTAAACCTCTACAAACATGTTCTGAAATGTCCCTGTGTGTCAGATGCCCTCTCTGTTCTGTGTGAACCTGCCAACCCTGCAGTTTAAACCTCTACAAACATGTTCTGAAATACATGAGATTCTTGAATTACTTTAACAGTTTTACTTACTTAACACTCCTGGATGTGTAAACTATAACGACAGAGAGAAAAACTAAAAAACAAAACTAAGTATTCAGGGTTTGTGCGTAAAACATGTGTGAATGAAACAAACACACACCTCGAGGTCTGTTTGTGATGAGGAACTCTGGACCCTTTAACTTTATTTTACATTATTAATTAAAGCATAGACAAAATACGTACTGACCTTTTTCTTATCTGTCCGACTTTTGCGTGGCCTCGCTCCTCCTCCTCTGCCTCCTCCTCCTCCTCCTCGTCCCCTCGTCGTCTTCCTCGGCTTTGTCTGTTTCTGAATCACATCGTTTTGGACATTCGTGGTTTCAGAATTTACTGTAAATATTCCCGGCTCGGCAAACGTCTGATAGCCCAGTCTCTCCGTGCAGTTTTCACCGGTCGGACTCGTCACAAAGGAGGGAGGATAATGTGGACTGGGCCCTGGCGTGGACGGACTCAGGAAAGACTGGTTTTCCTGGTAGCTATTCGGATAAAATGGGATAAAACTGTCCGTGTTTGAGGTGAAGTTGTATTCTGTGGAGCTCCAGGATCCCAGGGCGGTGTCTCTGGAGGTGTAGCCCAGAGAGGAGCACGGCAGCTGGGGCGTGGTCGGCTCCATCGCCCCCCAGTGGGACGTGTCCGCCGTGGAGGACGTTTGGGGGTAAAAATTGTTGGATTGAAGACACTGAGGATCAGGATAGTAGAAAACTTCTGACTGAAAAGAGTCGTAGTTGGAAGTAGAGTTGAACAGATTCTGGGTGGATGCGTGGAGATCCCAGTCCTGCAAACGAAATGAACGCGTTTAATGCACTGGAATGTTCCACAGTGCGGCATTAAACCTTTCTATCTTCATGGAGACCAAACTGCGGCATTAAACCTTTCTATCTTCATGGAGACAAAACCAGACTGAGTTACAGGTATTATTTTTGAGCTATAAAACCACCTGTAACTGAATAAACGTAAAGTAAAGCTGTGCAATGTCACACTGTGGAACATTCCAGGCAGAGCAATGACATCGCCATGGAAACAACTATAGTATATAAACCACTATAGTTTAGCTTCTTTCTGTTACTTATCACACCGGAATAAAATCAGATCTACAGCAAGTGGATTTAAAAAATAACTTTATCCAATCTTTACCATCTCAAAAATGTGAAAACGGAACTAGTTTTTAAGCTAAGTTTTGTCGTCAAGGCAACACTAACAACAACTATCATGTTAACGGTGCACTTCCTGATTATCCGACATTAAAACAGCTTAACAGTGGACTTATGATGTTGTATATACCTCGAGCGCTACTTATCTCCTGGTACTTGCTTATCTCCATGGAAACTGATAAACTTAATGCCATGCTGTGGAACATTTCACCCAATAACAGCAACAAAACTTTAATATTCTCTTCTACCAGAAAACTGACATAGTACTTAAAGGTGTATTTACACGTGAAGGCTACAAAATGAAGCACCATGTCTTTAATCATCTGCATAATATTATTCTATGTAAACTAGAATTTTTATTGAATTTAAAAATCAAATGGCAAAACTTTAAATTACAGTTGTGATATTTACCTGTTCCGGGCAGGTGTAGTTGCTAAGCATGCTGGGAAACTGTGCAGGGCTCCAGTCGCTGCTCTCCAAAGCCATGTCCAGATTCTGCCCTGAGAAATGATGCTGAAAAATAAAATACACAACAGCACTTACTCCAGGAATTGAACCAACAACCTACTCAGTACAACTACACTTGGCCACCTTAAGAAAATAAAGAGAAAATGACAAACTATAGACCTTTTGAAAAATTGTCAGCAAAAACATTCTAAATTCCATAATGGAGCAGCTGGAGGCAAAAGTGAAGTGGAACAAAATAAAATTCATGGGAAAACTGGGATTAATTTCAGAATATCACAAATAAAGAAAAATCAAGGACAATTTTGCAAATAAAAACCTCTCAGATCCATGTGAATGATTCAGATCCCAGTTTAAAAACACTTATAATTGTATTTTACATTATTTGATTATTTGACAAGAGTTTATGATCCAGTTACATTATTTATTTATTTGACAAGAGTTTATGATCCACACTGAGCATTTTTACAAAGCCAAACTCCACATTTTGAGGTTTTACTGGACAAATCCTCACAGAAAAGTTGCGCCCACAACAGTTTTTCACTTCATCTTTAGATATATTACACATTTCATCATAAATTGTACTTTTTGTGAAGCCCAAATAATATTTTAAGGTTAGGAAACTGTATTTTTTTCTATTCTTCATAACAGAAAAACAAAGTAAATAAGATTTGTACCTTAAACATTTTAAATTGTTGCTTATTTTTTGTTATAATGTCAAAAAACCATTAGGTCTGCTCGTCTGTTTTAAATATATGAGGTTAGCTTCACTTTGCCTTCATTTTGAACATTCTGATGACTTAAGGGTCTATTGAAAATCATATACAAAACAACGCTAAAACTAATATTGAAACTAGATACTCATTTGGGTGATTATCGATACTGAAAAAGTCCCATTCACAGAACTCTTAGTACTGAAATGAGTTTGAAATTTGAGTCCAGTTCACCTGTGTTTGTGACTGGCTGGAATGGTTCATAAACTGTGAGTTGGACTGATGATGATGATGAGGAGGAGGCGGAGGCGGCGGCGGAGGAGGAGGAGGGGAGGTCATGAAGGCGGAAGGTGGGAGGGCGCAGTGGTGCATTCTGGGAGATGCGGAGGAGGACGGGGGAGGAGGAGGAAGAGGAGGAAATGGTCTTGGGTCCGTCATCGTGTCAGTAAGGGCTGTGGTTTCTCATTTTCGGCAGTGACCTGCGAAAAACACAACAGGAAGTCAACAGCTTTATCTCAGTCACATCTCAAAACTACTGCTGCCTCAGACTATAGAACTAACTGTCGAACATAGGAAATATATAGAATTACGTTTCGTTTTAACATTTTTTACAAACCGTTTTGAGTAAATCTGCAACACACAGATTTGGACGTGAATTTATTTTATTTTTTCCCTTAGAAATGTCACAATATTAATTTTCTTCATCACGAACAGACCTGGAGTTGTGTTTTGTTTCATTCACACATGTTTAACGCACAAACTCGGGAAGAGAAAACACGCTGTTCCACCTCGTGATGTCATGTGGTGATACAGGAAGTGCTCCACCGTGTTTTTAAACTCCACTCACCTCCACTAGAATCATTCGCCCTTCTCTCCTGAACTAAACTAAATGTTATGACATCACGCGGCGTTTTGAGCTCTGGAGATGTGGAGATTTCTCTGGTGTGTGAACAGTTTAATCAGATCAAACTTTATGAATACTTTATTAGTTAATGTGATCATGTAAAATTACTACTTTTGCTTCTAAAATTCTCACCGTTATTTTTCGTTTTTTACCATTGTGCTTTGTTCACAGTGATCCACATTTAAGTGAAGTTAGCTGCAAATATTCTGATACATGGGCCAATCAGAGTACTGTATTCTGAACAATTTTGTGCAGAGTTTTATAAATGATTGAGTAAAGACGCTACGTAGAATTAAACACAGCTTTATGTTTCATTGTTTGCTAGGCCTTTGCAGTCACTAACTAGACTGTTCACTGTCACTGTTTTCCACATTTGTCACTAATATTGTGGAGTTTGAAGCCCAAATTGTGTGAGGAATGGCGCCATGCATTCATTTAAAATTTAGAAGTTTAGAAAAATCACTGTGTTCTGAATCCCTCTAAATGGAAACGTAATTATAATGGAAGACAATTACTCAAAATTAGTATTCAGCGTATGTCTGTCACTGCTTGCAAAACGATGACTATTGATTTAGTGATTCATCCAGAAATCCCTGCATAACCCACAGAGTCTCCTGTTTTACTACATTTATTTGTTATTTACAAGTTATTTGGACATAGTAGCTCACACATCACAATAATATAACAACAAAGACGAAAAAATATATATAAATGTGCATGTACAATTTATTATAATCCAGCTGTTTTAACGGTCAGTGATCAGCTTTAGTCATGGAGACGTCTACAGCCAGTCCCCTGTTAAAAAAATCATGCGGTTTGGAGCAGATCGAAAGACATTTTAAAACGTATATGAAAAATGAGAAAGAGGGAAATTCAAGTTTTGCTGCAGCAACATTTACACTGCACTTCTCGGTCGCCTTTGTGTCTCAGTGCAGTTAAATCGTATATTATGATCAGTCAAAACAAGGTAAAAACATATTTATGACTAAGACTCAGCCTGTCACGATAATGCATTTTGCACGGTAAACGAGAATATTTAAATCAACTTATAGGGAACAACAACGCGAAATCTTGTCCCATCCCTGCTATTTTACACCACTGACACAATGACCAGTATTCTAAATGTGCAATATAGTAAAATAAAAATAGGTGCAAAGCAGAATGAAACGCTTTAGTAGTTAAGATGCATTTGGAATGAGTCAGAAAAGTTCTTTATTCAACCCTCTTCAGCTTAAATTTAGTCATAGTGCAGAAAAAGTGCAAAAACTCACCCACTAGTGCAAAGAAGAGGTACCCACAATAAATACTGACCCCGAAAATAGTTCTTCCACGATTTTAAAAGTGTGAATCATGGCTGTTGTCTCTATATTTAACAGATATAATAAAACATAATCATATCAAAGCACTGCACATTATAGAAACTTACTGCATAAAAGCAATAAAGCCAGACAAGTTTTCACTGCCATATTTCAAACATTTAATCAGGGCCTGAATCTTACTGCCATTTTTTTTTTTTTTTCTAATTTTAGAATTCCTATAAACTACATAGCAACACTTCCTGAATCTAAGACAAAACAAAAAACACTTGCTGCTACAAATGTGGCTTAGACTTTTTTTTAAATTCTTGTTTACCGCTGCTCCTAAATGCATTTAAACGGTAGAAATCGCAGTGGAAACGCAACAGTTTGCGCTATAAACATTGTGAAATCCTGTTTAAATCGTCTCGCAGTTTGGCCAGAGCAGTTACAGAGGTTGCACTTTTGAGCCGACTTCTGTGTCACTTCCCAATTTGAGAGTTTACTGCACAAAATGGACTCGCGTTTGCAAAATAAGAAGTAACCATTTATATTTAGATGTCAAATCACTCACCTATAGAAGAGTTTACGAGGTTCTGGGCTGCAGCTTCTGTCAGGATGTGGCTTTAAGGTCTTCCTCTCTCGGCTCCATTCGTCTCTTCCCCGACGTGACGTTTGAGACACGAAACTAAAGGGGCTTAATGTTATAGGTCAAACGGGTCTGTGAGGCTGAGACGATGCATCAGGTTTAATTTGGTCTAAAATTAGTAAAAGCAAAGAATTAACAGGCCTACTTACCCGAAATGTCCTATATTACACAAAACTGACTCTTGTGAGCTTTAAGCCGTGTTGTAATGCTGTTACTTCCTCAACGTTCCTGGACTTGTTTTGTTTCTTAGACTTAGACAAACTTTATTGATCCACAAGGGGAATCATTTGGACGCAGTAGCTCACACGTCACAATATAATATAATAAAAAAGAGAAAATATATAAATAAATTCTAAATAAGTGGCAAAAATAGCAAGAGACTGGTGTCAAATAAGGCATAATTATATAAATGTGTAGGTACAAGTTAAAATAAAATAAAACATCTCAGCTCTAAACAAGAGGTCATGAGGAAAACAGTGCAAAGATGATATTATGATTGACAGGACCTGGGGTAATCGGTTACATAAGGGTTTTTTTTTTGTATAGTTTCATTCACACATGTTTGAGTAATCCTTTATTTTTAGTCTGGCTACATCTCCAAAGCTCAAAACGCTCTGCTCCACCTTGTGATGCGATGCCGTGTCGTGGTGGTTTTCAAGTTAACAGCTCCTTTTACCTTTAGTTCGGTTGGTGAAATGATCCAAATGATGATGCTCTCTACAGTATCTTGTGTTTATTAAATTACAGGTGTCTTAGGTGTTATCAAAAAAATTCTACAGATCTGACCGGTAGCTTGTCCGTTTAGTGCATAACGTTGTAAATTGTTGCCCCCCTCTCTCTGTAACTGCTGCTTCGTCATTTGGTCTTAGAATATTATCCGTATTAACCCGCTCTACATGATGTGTTTTTATTTTGCCTTTTTGTCTCTTCACCCCTGTAACAGCTGGCACCATGAACTCCATTTGACTGGGGCCGAACGCTATGGGTGACGTCACACATACTTCGTCCACTTTTTTATACTGTCTGTTTTATACTGTGGAATTTTCCAGGCCAAAATAATGACTCCTCCATGGAGACAAGCAGTTGGCAGAACCTAGAATAGAAAAGTTACATAGTTCCTTCTTTTTGCAAAAAATGAGTTATGAAAGTGTCCAAAAGTACCCTGAGGTTTCGAGCCCCCCTTTTATTTAAAAGTGAAAGGCAGATGAAACAAATTATCTTCCATACTGGATTACAGATCTTAATGAAATTTAAAGTAAAACCCCAATTAATATTCTAGTATAAAATAAACGTTTGCTTAGATTTATAAAGATTTCTTGCAAACATTGAACTGCTATTGTTACTTTACAATTATTGTTACTGTACTGTTGTTTTATTATTTGGTAAATTCATCACATATCTATTAAGAAATGTGAAGAGGATTTTTGAACTATAGACCCCATTAAAATCTTATTAAACCAGCAGCACGGTTTGGTTGCTCTAAATTTTAACAGAACCTTTTACTAGATTAAGAAATATCTTTATTTGCACACTTGTAACAATATAAGTATCTGACAGAAACATATTTATGCTTTTAAACATTTAAACATTTTCCAGAAACGTGATCGAGCTTTTACGCTGAAAGTTCTGACCGGATGTAGTCGCGTTTGTTTTGGTTGGTCTCTTCCGCTGCGTTTCGGGCATTCGTGTCGGGCATGGGTCGAGTCCGGAGCAGCTGATCGATAAACACGTGAGTACACTTCACCGCATACAGTAAACTTTAAATACATTTCAGCTGCATTTGAAATAAAGCCTCATTTTGTCACGGTTTTAAAGTTAACGATGAAATTGTCCTGCGAAGCTAATGCTAAAGCTAAAGCTCCTTCAGCCTCTGGGACAGTGAAGGGTTCGTGTCGTAACCGGACGTCATAAACTGTCAAATAATTATGTTTTTTGGGCAGTGTATGAATTAAACTGTCATTATCTTAATACTTAATTAATATTTATACAACTTATGAACCTGTATCTTATTTTTCCCTAGTTGCTCTGTCTTTAAGTTTACATTGGGGGACTGTCAATGCATATTAAGTAATGCATAATAAGTATTTCTGTTTAGAATTTTAAACCTTTAAAACTAATTTCTGTTTTATTTCTTCTTTCATTTATTACTTTTGTTAATTGCCACCAAATGTTGTACCCAAAACTGCAAAAAAATTCAAATGAGTTTTTATTGGTTGATGCATAATTATAAAATAGCAGAATATGAATGGGAAAACAGCTAGTTTGAAGATTAGTTAGAGTACAGTGACTTGACTTCTATCAAGTTTTAATTTTTAAGGTGCTCTTTGTAACTTTTCTCCTTTATTGTTCCCGTGGAGATATTATTGCTTTGTCTTTCACGTTATAGCATTAAACTCATCTTTGTTGCATTTAATCAATTACAAGTATTTTACTGCTCATAAATAGATGTATTCTAACAGTGAATGAGCTTGCCTTTCCACAGATCTGACCTGTTACTTAGTCTCCATGGAAAAAGATATGTTTAATGCCATACTGTGGTACATTCTAGACAAAGCAATAACATTTTCCTAAAGAGAAGCAGGTGGTGACTCTCTCCCAAAAAGTTACACAGTTTACAGTTTAATATGGCTCTGTTTTTTTTTTGTTTTTTTTTTTATCCAATCATGGTTTTAAGTTTTCATTAATTTGCTTAAACTTACTGTAATTTAATTTTTCACAGATATCTCATCATGTTGAGGTGACACCATCAGCTTTCCAAAATGTTGCTTCTCCGGCGTGGTCTCTGGGCTGGTTTGTTCCCAGTTAGACCTCATTTCTCCTGCCTTTTCAGCGCTGGGATTCACTCTTTCTCCAAATTAACTGAAGATGGAATTCTGATTTTCCAGTCCAAATCCACAGACATCCACCAGAACCTGGCTCTGGAAGACTGGATTGAGACTAACGTGGATTTAACTGACCGCCGCCTGTTTCTGTTATGGAGGAGTCGCGCGGCTGTCGTGATTGGTCGACACCAGAACCCGTGGGCGGAGTGTGACCTGGGCGCCATGTGGAGAGCCGGCGTCCCATTGGCTCGTCGGCGCAGTGGGGGCGGGACTGTTTATCACGACATGGGGAATTTGAATTTGACATTTTTCAGCTGCAGAAAACTCTACGATCGTCAGAGAAATTTGAGGGTGGTGACGGAGGCGCTGAGGAAAGCCAGGCCAGAGCTGGACGTCAAGGCTACAGAAAGATTAGATATAGTTCTCAACGGAAAATACAAAATCTCAGGTAAAACTGTAAACTGTGTAAAGGAGCAAAGGCGTGTGACATCACCCATAGCGTTGGGATCAAGATGTTAGCAGTTATAGGGGCTGAATTTGGAATTATTAGGAATAGGAATTTATTTAAGGACAAAATAGAAGGGATGGTACAAGATCTCATGCCACGAGATCCCACGAGACAAAACTGTTACAAGATTGTGCACACATTTATGTATTTGTATTTGAATTGGACAAAAAGAAGGATTACTTAATGGTGAGTTACATCCCTTACAGTTCCAAAAAGCAGCACTAGAATGGAAACAAAAAAATGAAATCAAAACTGAATTGTGAAATCTTTATATTTGGAATTATTTATAATATTTAAAATCTCGTCTTGTCTCGTTCTCA
>KN491709.1:397-11154 GCA_000787155.1 Scartelaos histophorus | reverse complement strand
TGTGTAAAGAAAGAGTGTTTTGTATTTATTATCATTGTCGTTATCATTATCTTTTGTCCTGTAACTGAGTTTGAGACTTGCGAACAACACAATACGTGAACGCTTAGTAAAAACTGTAACGTAACCTCAGTTCTATGAGTGTGTTTGAGCGTACGTGTGGGTCTATTGTTTTCTTTGTGGACTCTTTGTGTGCGCATTTTCTCGGAATTACAAACACAACAGGAATGTGAAGAAAAACACTTCCATTTCTCAGGAAAAAAAAAAAAAAAAAACAACCTGCGAGCTACACCTTAACTGTATTAAATATAACTTGTGGCAAATGCCTGTCTCCATGGAAATAGACTAACGCCATACTGTGGAACGTAATGGAAAATGTAATTACATCTCCACGGAGAGAAATAAGTGACATCCGCTCCACCAGGAAAGTTACATATCGCACATAAAATAGTTGTAATAGTTAAAGTAAAATTATAAACTTCACTGAAAAAAAAAAAAAACATATCGCACATAAAATAGTTGTAATATTAAAGTAAAAATTATAAACTTCACTGAAAAAAAAAAAATAAAATAGAAATAGCGCGTACGATTTTTAGTAAGAATATGTGTCCTCTGCATTTGAGGAAAAGTCAAGTAAAGTGTCTATTCCACACAGTCTAGGAATTGAACCCGGGACCTTCTTGGTGTGCGGCGAGGAGTTTGAAACTATGTCACTACTGCTCCTGAAAGTACTACACTCTACACAAGCAGAATATTTGTGAATGAAAAATTGTAGTAAAGTTGAGAAAACACTTCTCCAGAAAGTGGGTCATGACAAAGTGATCAAGGACACAAAGTCAGGAAGTCCTGGTTTGGTTTGGCTCAGAGGAGTGAAGTAATATATTACAGAAGTAGTACTATCCAGAGCGAATACTAGCACTGTGTAACTTTTCGGTTGAGGGTGATATGTCATTTCTCAGCCTGGAATGTTCCACAGTATGACATTAAACAGCCCTACCTTATATTTTGCCGATTACAGGTGGTTTTATAGCTCAAAAATACAAATCTGACATGAACTTGGTCTGATTTGATCTCCTAACGATTAAAAAGCCATTTTAAAGACAGCTTAAGTATTTTGATTTGATTAATTTATTTCAGCAACAAGTATATTGTGATATTTTCCACATATTTAACATACACAGACCGAAAAGGTGTCGGCTGAAACTTGAGCTTATTCTGCCCTTTTCTTTTATTCCTCATAACATCATCTTGACACCAGTTCACTCATAAATACAGCGGAAGGAAACAATCGGAACAATATAGCAAAACTGCTATAGCACAAACTAAGTATCATCAATCATGTATCTGCAGAGTTAAACATTTAAAATTCTTTTTACAATGGACTTCAGGAAAAAAATTGACTTTTGTACATTGTTCCAGAGCTCCACTCCTTTAAGAGATATACAAAATGTCATAATATTAGTTCTGTTTTTCTTTTGAATAAACATGGCTGTACCTCTGAGCTCTTATTGACCACTTCGGATTTTGAACATATTCTGTAATGATTTTGACAAGAGATTGTTGTTTACTTTGAACATGACTTTCAAAGTGTAAAGGTCGACTAGATCGTAAAATTTCAAAGTTTGAAGGTTTATAAATAATGCATTGGTTGGTTCTTTTATCTTTGTATTAGTCTTATATGTATTGCCCCAAATCTCAATACAGTAGGTTATGTAGGGCATTATAAGAGAGTTGTATATAATATAAAATTTTTATTTAAGCTATAGTTACATTTATAATAAAAATTTTTTCTAATTTTATTTATGCTTCATTGACAATTTAATTATTATTTTGAGCTGAGAAAAAGTTCAAAATATGAAAATAAGTAAAAATAAAATAGAAATATCATGATATAAATCTGACAAAAATATCATAGGTTATCACAATGTATACTGAATTACAAGTTTCTTTGCTTAAATTCATTGCTTCGGTGCAACAAAAGTGAAAAAAAAAACTGAGAAAACTACATAGACCATGATCCTTTGCTCTATTTCAGTCCAATTTACATGCTGAAATAAGTGTGAGAAAAGTGAGAGAAAAGTAACATAATTTCACAATTTACCACAAACTATCACAATAAATATTAAATCATGAGAAGCATATTATGAAAATATTGTATCGAGAACTTTGGATATCATTACAGTCCTAGTAGGTTGCTGCAAGATTAATATTACTCGAGTAATTGTGGTGGAATTTTTTGTGTATTCAAGTCTCAAATGTGGTTTGAGGTTAGAGCGGAAATGAATGACGAAGCGCCCAAACAAACCTCATTGCATCTGTGGATTGAGAAGATACCTGCAACTAAAGTTTTTACGATTTTAATTTTTAATTTTTTTTCAAATTTGATTCAATTTGTCGCCATAAATTCCATATTTTTCTGTCCACTTTCACCTGAAAATGTAACGATTTCCAAATCTCTCGATACGATGTTTTCTCGATCATCTCAATTGCGTTTATTTCATTGTCAATTGGACTGAAACTGCAGCAAAGGATTATGGTCTATGTAGTTCCCGCTCTTTTTTTGCCCCAAAACAATGAAATTAAGCGAAGAAACTTGCAATTCGAAATATTGTGAGACTTTTGACGTTACACCATCAAGATATTTCGGTTATTTTTACACTTTTACTTTCACCTTAGCTGATCCGGAACTCGATTCAGCACAGTAAGCTAATAATGAGGCAAAACAAATAGCGTAGCACAGCATGGTATAGCATTAGCATCACAGAAGGCCATTTTGATTGCGTAATACATCTTCTTTAAGTTACATAATCAGACCATAAACAGTTCTATCATCACTATCAGATTTTTCCATATGGGAGGGCTAGTTCCTTTAGCTCACTCTTTCGCTCCATCCATCTCCCAAACGCTACAAATGAATTTTAATACGGCGTGCCAATATTATCGATCGGCGCTCTGCTTATGAGTGCTTTATTGAAATATAAGAAGCTCGGTCTACTCGTTCCCGGCCAGGACTGAGAGCTAGAAGATGCTGAGGTCCACAATGTAAAATGTAAATGCGTTGGGTTTTATTTCTTTCTTTTTTTTTACCGTGTTTTCCCGTCGCTGCAGCTCCAAGCAGCCACCCCCACACGCTAACACAATATCAGAGCTAGTATGTGCGAAATATGGGACGTACTTATGAAATATATATGGATTTGGATATATGGGAAACATGTGTAGTAATCCTTAGTTATGGACGTTCACTCTGGGGTAAAATCACATCTGGGGATTTTCTTGGCAATTTTATGGCGGGTACTGCAGCCAAGTAAGTACAAATACCACAAGTACAAATGCTCCCAAACGTACTAGAGCGTATATACTACTAAAAGAGACGTATGTATGTACAGTATAACAGAGGTGGGACCAAGTCGTTGTTTTACAAGTCTCAACTCCGAGTCAAGTCTTAAAATACCAAATATACCTTAGATTTCTTGTATTTATATGACTTTTAAGCTAATTTAAGCTAGTCATGGTATATATGAATATTTATATAAGACATATAGAAATGCAGTTTTTCTCCTTTTTAAATGTCTTGACAAGATTTTAGTGCAATTTATTACAGTCAGAATAGAAAGAATTGAAATTTAAAGGTGCTTAATGTTATTTATTTTGTTGTATAGTCTGCACTAAAATGGAATGATCATGTTTTATGTAGTTCCCTCCGTTTTATTGTATTGTAGTGTATATTACTGTAGTACATTTGTAGATACCGAGGATACTGTATCACAGTACTTCAGTCATATCCAAAGTAATAAACAAAGAAGTAGGAGGGACATGTTCCAGTTTGTTCCTGTAAAATTAAGCACTGCATGTATCAACTGTAAAAGTATTTTCTAAGAACATTTTTTTAACTGAAGCGTCGAGTCTTCTCAAGTCAGAGGCCTCAAGTCCAAGTGAAGTTTCAAGTCAGTGACCTTCAAGTCCAAGTTGAGTCCCAAGTCTTAGTCCATTTGATCAAGTTTCAAATCTTAAAGCTTAAAAATAGTGCCTCAAGTCTGGCTCAAGTCTAAGTCACGACTTGCAAGTTCCCAACTTTGATGTCCATCCATCCATTTTCTTCTGTTTATCCAGCCCGGGCTGTGGGGGCAGCAGTCTAAGCAGGGACTCCCAGACTTCCCTCACCCCAGCCACTTCCTCCAGCTCCTCTGGGGGAACCCCGAGGTGTTCCCACGTCAGCCGGGAGACATAATCCCTCCAGCGTGTTCTAGGTCTTCCCCGGGGCCTCCTCCCGGTGCCTCCTGGGCCGAGGGAGGCGTCCTTTCGGTCACTACCCAGAGCTCATGACCATAGGTGAGAGTAGGAACGCAGACTGACCAGTAAATCGAGAGCTTTGGCTCTCGGCTCAGCTCCCTCTTCACCACAACGGTCGATACAGCGACCGCATCACCCTGGACCCCGTACTCCCAGAGCACCACCCACAGGACAAAGCACATGTGGACTGGTTGGGCAAACTCCCATGAGCCCTCGAGCACCCGATGGAGGGTCTAGAGCTGGTCCAGTGTTCCACGAGCTGGACGAAAACCACACTGCTCCTCCTGGATCTGAGGTTCGCCAGATTCAACTCTGATGTGTAAGGTGAGATTTTGAGTTGAAATCACATAAAAATGTTATTATCTTGTCCAGAAATATGAGGTAAACATGTTCAAATAACATACAGCTTTTTCTGATAACTACTGTTATTCTGATGTATTATTAATTACAGAAACATTGGACACATTGGTCAAGTTGTTTATGTTGTGGTGGGTGTTTTGGTTCTCAAGAAATGTCAGCTTGTTTAGGTTTACAGATTTTTAGATTTTTAGGCTTAAAAAAGAAATCTTTTTCAAACTAGCTGTAGTGGGAGCAGTTCAAGCTTAGTTCAAGTGGGAGAGCGTTCCATAGTTTGGGTCCACAGTAGCTGATCTGTGTAGGCAGATGTCGAGTTTCTCCTGGGAACTGTGAGGAGTCTCTGCTCTGAACAGAGGTCCCTGAGGAGAGGATGAATGATTTTCAGTCAGGATGTCTTTGAGGTAAGTGGGGGCAGTGTCATTAAGCATTTTATAAACTGAGAGCCGTATTTTGAACTCTATTCTTTCTTTTACTGTGAACCAATAGAGTATTCGACAGGATGTAATATGATCACTCTTTGATTTTTTAGAATTCTAGCAGCTGTCTTTTATCCAAACAGAACGAATGAACCTCACACAAGTCTCTCATTTATGTTGCCAGTTTCAAAGCTGAAATCCAGTTGGTTTAAACCTAAAATGGCTCTCTCTGATCTGAATGGGCACTACCTTAACCCCAGAACCTACAGCCAGTCCTGAGTCAGTGCTAGTGCAGCCTCTGCAGCTCAGGGAGGGAATACTGGAGGTTCTGAGCTTTAACCTGAGACATGGTCTGTCCACATACTGAGACTGAGACAAACTGTCCTCTATCTGCAGGTTAAGGCTCTGGCAACACAGTTCAGTTGTGATCATTATGTGGACATACCAGCTTATCAGCGCCTGATCCCATCAGATCTCAGAGGCTCAGCAGGGCCTCACTTCTGTCAGTCTGCCACAGGGCAGCTGTGGCTTCACACCACTGGGTTTGGAGTGAATGAATGAAGTGAATGTAAAGCATTTTTGTGACGTTTATCTGTAAAAAAAACCCTAACCCTAACTCTATATAAATAAGAACTTACTTACTTACACAGAATGTATGTAGATGTGGACTGAGTGAGTGGGACATGCAGCTAAAATGTTTCTCCACAGCATGATTTTTTTCTCACTCTGAATACTGCATTACTCACTGGTCACTGACAAGCATGACAACCTTAAAAGCACTTTTTAAAAAAGCTGTAAAAATATTTGACGGAAAACTTTGATCTTTTCATCATTGTCTCATACTTCAGAAATTTTTGTCTCATACTTTAGAAATCTTAAGTTTTGAAAATGTTAGAAAATTTAAATGGACTTAAATGTACTCGCCCCACCACCTTTGGGTTAGTTCATTCTGCCCAAATCCAGGACTAGTGGTCGGGTAACAAGAGCCTCCAGCAGTGGTGACTGTGTAAGACCTTATAGACGCACAACATTCAGTCAGCAGGTGTTTTAGTCAAAGGCACAGAAATCTTGAAGAACATCCCAGCTGCAATAAGAGACTCGACCACATTCAGTACATTTAAATCAACCTAAAATGATGAAGAGAAACCAGATCTGTGATCATTAATGTTGTGTTTTTACGTAAATGTTGGTGTTGTATGTCATGGTTATGTCTTATTGAGCTGTTGTTTCCATGTTTCTCCTATGAATTGTCATAGACAGTCTGTCTATTGTCTGAAGTTACAGTATGTTGTTTCTTTCTCTCTGACCTGCAGGCTCTACAGATGGAAAGTCGCCTATGAGTTAATTCTGGTGTCTTTGCATGTTACATGTTCATGAATATGCATTGTCCCCTTTAAATAAATAGAACTATAACTCTAACTGACAGATTTTTTAACAGAGAAAATAGAGGAAAAAAACAACAGGATCATGTAGAGCCACTTAATACAAACATTTTGTTAGTAAGTTAGTAGGAGACAGGATAAGCATGAGCCAGAAGAGCCACATGTAATACTAAGGGTTATTAGTATAGTTGTGTTAGCTTTGTCTGTTTGTATATAGTCTATGGCGGTGATCATATTACTTAAACAAAACACAACTCCAAGTATGTTTTTGAGGAAGTAACAACATTATAAAGTCAATCTTTACTTTTAATAATTGCAAGAAAACATGTAAAAATCCCTGAAATCTGTTGTTGTTATAGGATCAAACTCAACTACAAAATTGAACTACATAGACAAAACCATTTTAAAGCCCAGCACGATACAGTAGCCCAAGATTAGAACACACAGTGACATTATTACATCAGTAAAATACAGTCATGGAATCTTCACTGGCCTATATAGGCTGCATCTTCTCCTCATGATCTGATAGCAGCCATGGATATAGGGCATCTTACGCAACACGTAGCCTGGGTGCAGATGGGGGCTGAAGCTCTGGTCTCCTGCTGAGCCCTCCCCCTCTCCGTATCCCTCCTCGGCTCATGGATACAGAGCGGCGCGAGAGAGAAAGTAGTGCCATTTTTACAAGTCCTCTGACAGGCACATTAGTGAAGGAGTATGGCGTTTCCAAACAGCCCCTTGAACTGTCAGTCAAGAGCCGAGTGGACAGAGCCAGAATGAGTCTAAGATGTGTTTAGTGTCAGCGGATTTGCATCAGTCATTGTCCATCTCGCTACAGCTTAAGATAATCCGATTTTGGATTCTTGACTTGATTTGTTAACTTTTCGGACACTTATGGACGCGTATGAAAATGGGCCAGGAATCGCAGGGTTTTTTTGTGATTTGATGCGATATTCAGCTCATGGCATGATATTATCACGATGTGGCAACAGTATTTCTTTGTTAAACTATTGCTTTGCCATTGTAATCAGTGAATATGCCAAGTATACAGTGAGTAAATTTCAAAACCGTAGCACTGTCTGTCATTGTCTGCTGTTGTATTGATGATCCTGCCTCCACGCTTATTTAATAAAAGCACTTCTCTCAAATGTGGACCACATTTTGAATATTCTGGTCACATTCAGACTAAAATATAGAACTTCTTTTACGTGGGATAATAAGATTTTGGGGCTTCGATTGTTGATTCTGCAGAGTTTCTCAGTCCCCTGTGTTATTTCCAGCTTTTTTACCCATTAGATGCCGTGTTTCTTCTGAATCAATCTGACCTCACGATTCTCGGATGTGAAGGGCCAGGGTCATCCGGAGAAAAGGTGTGATTTTGTAGTTTTTACACCAACACAAGTCACGTTCAAGCACGCACCATGTTCAAACGCTAAAGCCGTTTTAATATGCTATTTCATGTCAGTATTACAATGCTGAAGGGTGGAAGATTGTAGTGCAGTAGCAGTGAGTCCCTGATAGTTTATGTTAAAATGTACAAATAAATCTAGAGATAGTTTTTACATTGCATGAATATTTCTTTGTTAGGACCACTTAACTTAAGTCCAACTACAAGTCCAGTAATAATTCGGACATAGGGTGCAGACTTTAAATATTTAAGCCCCTAAAGGACATAGGGCCTTTTGGTTTTGCAACAGAAAGTGCAGGGGCAAGTCGAATTTGGCACTTTGGCTTCAGGTCCGCCCTGTCAAAAAAGTCCAAGAAGTCAGAGCCATATTTTGCACGGTGTTGCCATGGTGATGAAACAGTTAGTGCATCCAGTGTGTGTTGACTTTGTCTGTTTAGTGAAAAGTACAGCCCAAGGCCACAATAACCCAGAGACGAGTAGCTCATTGGCGCCATCCTTAATGAACACAAAGCGCAAAGCCCGGCTCACAGGGGCTGCTTAACGCCGCTTGCAACTTTATGTTTAAAACACTGTTGGTCACCTTGGCTTTAGACATTCACATTTTCTAACTTAAAATGAAGTCTACTTTGGAAAAGACTTAATAAACTCCGCCTTTGTTTTCAGTCAGGCATTGAAGCACCTTCTACCGTCAGAATTGGAAATAAAAATTGAAACGACAAATAAAGAATCCATTTGGCAACGTGAATTCTAACCTACTAGAGCCGTGCATTTGTTGTGGATACAGTTTAACCACAGAAATGCTCCAAGCTTGCCTGGTAACGGTTTATCAGTGACGCAACAGTCCTGGGAAAACTGACACCAACTGATTCCTGAGGCTCAGAGCAAAACGGCCTCGTAAACAGGATTATTGATACTAGCGTGACTGAAGCAAAATACAACTCCGGGTAAGTTCAAGCTCAAAAAAAGTCCATTTGACATAGCATGTGTCCTTTTAATACAAATAATGTGTTCTGCATGGGTATTTTTGGGCCATCTCCTGTGCTCTTTTGTCCTCTCGGTGTTGCCGTAGAGAGAGAGTGCAGCCCTGTGTTGTGAACGTCAGGCAGGATTAGCATGGATGACTTGATGTACATGTATTCTCCCACTCTCTACATTGTGTTGCTTTTTCCATTACGAATTCAGGTCTTCTCTATTTGTACCGCGCTAACAGTCCGACCACAAGACGTGTTTTTAGCATCCTCTTTCAGCTCTACTTCGCTCAACCTTAATTTGAACTCATATGGCCATTTATATAATTACTATTGTGAATTATTATAGTAAAAAAATATGACACAGATGCGTTACTGGGGTTTGCAAAGTTTTTGGTTTGGAATGCTTGGCTGCTTTGAGAAACTCTGAAACTTTGCTAATAGTTTAAAAGATTTAAAAAGCCCGTTATTGTGCAAAATTGACTCGAATGTTGTTTCCTCCTCAAAAACTTACTTTTACTTTTCATTCACACTTGAGTCATCCTGCATTATTAGTCTGTCTACGTCTCCAAAGCTCAAAATGCTCTGGTCCACCTTGTGATGTCATTATATTGTATTTGTGACAATATAAAGTAAGTGATGATAGTGGAAGTAGCTGTTGTAGCGCCAGTTTGTGAAAGCATAAATACGAAGCAATAGCAATGGCAATAGTCATTTATGTGGAGGTCTAAGTGGTGCTGCAGTGCAAATGGGGCTTAAAACAATAGCTGCAAGGTATAAGGGTTTTAAAAACATCAAGGAATGTTTATAACAGGCCAATTAGACGCTTCCCGAATTGAGCGCGATCCACGACTGTCCTCAGTTTCGTTTGGAGCGACCGATCAGTGGAAATTGCCTAACATTAAACGGGTCCATGATGCAAAAAAAAAAAAAAAACATGTTTGGGATCGCTGATGTAAATCCCAATCCGATCCACTTTATTTTTACCGCACATTTCATAAACAGTTTCCAAAGTGTTGCACAAATACAGACTAACAGCAACATTAATAATATAATGATAAAATAAATGCTCAGATTTAATCATAAAACAATAAACCTGTAAAATCAAATAAGAGCAAAACAATAGAATAGCAAAAAATCACTCAGATTTAATCATAAAACAATAAACCAAATGAGCCATAGAAACCATAGAATAGCAAAAAATGAATAAAACCCATAAAATACATAAATAAATAAAAGACACAAAGAACAACACAACTCATGCAGTGTTAAAAGCAAACAATAAAATCTTAAAATCAATTCTAAAATTAGCAGGAAGCCAGTGCAAAGACACAAAGGGGTAATCTGCTCTCTTCTTTTGTTTCCTGTTAAAAGTCGTGCTGCACAGTTCTGGACTAACTGTAGTAAAGTAAAGTGCGTTTTGAGAGATGCCAGAATAAAGTGCGTTACAGTCGTCCAGGCTAGATGAAATAAAAGTGTGCATGAGTTGTTCAAGAAGTTTAAAAGATAAAACTTTGACTTTGGATTAAAGCCTAAAAATGATAAAAACTTGAAACGGCATTGATCTGCTTATCAAATTTAAAATCAGTATCTAAGGTGAGGCCAAGGTTGGGGACTGTGGGGCGCTCATTCGGTATCCCATTCCGACGCAGTGCTTTTCTCCGCTGATCGCCTACGAGATGGAATGAATGAAGCACAAAGGACATGCCCAGCCTCCATTATAGAGCGGAATGTTTGAAAAATAAAAGTACAGCTACTCCGACAATAAAAAAGGTGTAATAGTGGGACGCTTGAAAAATAATGTTAATGCTGAAACTCCGACAGTTAGACGTCAATTTCTAAATAGCGGCACGGATCACTCCAAATGCAACTTCAAGAAGGTAAATGAGAAAGAAAACAACTATAACACGGATGAAAGTTCTGAAAAGTCCATTTATAAGTT
>KN491708.1:122052-132522 GCA_000787155.1 Scartelaos histophorus | reverse complement strand
GGGAAAGAGGCACAACTGCTAAGGATTCTGGTCTTTGAAGGCGGCTTATTTTTAACCACCTTGTCATCTATGTAGCAGATGACTTGCATGAATTTCAGACTAGTGACTTTTTGTTTTGATCCCCGTGAGAAGCCAAACACATGCGCCGACCATAAGCTATTGTTGGTCCGACTGAGCGGCACTGTCAACAACACTTCTCAAATTGCCTAAACGCTACTTAGCACTGTACTTTGGAGTTTACTAAATAAAAAGTGGGCTATTAATATGTCTCCTAGCACAGTTGTGACAATTGTTCTTTGTAAATTGTGGCTACTAGTGAATCATGGCTGGAATTTTCCCTGTCAGATGACACATACTGATAATCTGTTTTACAGTCTGACGCATACAAGGTGGCGTCTGCTTTGCTCTTCTCAATTTACACACAATTCACGCCATGCCACTTGACTACTTACAACTTTATTTTGTGTGTGTTTTAACACAGATGCATCCTCTGACAAGTTTTCTGACTTTTTAATATTGCATAATAGCACCTAAAATACCCCGGCCTGTAAAATGTTATGCTCGTCATAATAATAGTGATCCAGATGTGAAGTCTGCCTGGCTGAGAGACAGACAGCCTGACAGGGCTCAGCACATATACCCCCTGGGAATAATAGAGACTATAGACCAGACAAGTGATTTATATGTCAGATCCTGTTTAATGATATAGTATTAAAGAGTGCTGATTTACGAGACCTTTCATTTTGCATAGACACTCAATGCTCCGGGCAAAGCTTAACACGCCGAGTATAGATCTAACGGTAACTGGCTTCAGAAATGCTCAAATTATAGTGCAAGGACATTTTTTATGCATTTCCTTAATACGGTTTGGTAAGGTGTTCACGCGGCACTTCAAGTTCACCTTATATCTTACTGGCATAAATGAGTTCCTTGTTCCAGTCAAGTGAACATTGCCAGTTTATTATCAAGTTATAATGAAAGTGGCCCTAAAACAGCCATATGAGCCGGCCTTCATGATCATGAATCATGGACTGGAGCCGCAGCAGTCTCAGCCGAACTCAACACATGAGTGATTTTGGTAGAAGGTGTTGCGTATAGTTTGTGGGCATTTACATTTTAATTTAGATTTTAATGCATAGGTCTTCAAAAGCAAATCAATCAATATTAAGGACATCAACCCAGACACAACAGCCACTATAAAATACATTCAAAAGCTTATTTTTATAACCCCTTTTTCAGCTTTACATTTCAAGTGCAAATTGCATGATGCCTACAAGTATGCATGACTTTTTCTGATGTGCAAAGTGGATTAAAAACTTTGAAACAGATGTATACGATAATGTTTTACTGCAGTTACTTTTCAAACAGCGATGTTCTCTCCATCCTTTGAGTGAGGAAGGGCATCCAGTATAAAACATATGAGGGAGATGATTTTGCTGTGGAGCAGACTATGCAATAAAATAATGTTCTGTCAACCAATAAATTATACGACGAACAGGTTGCATAACTAAATCTTTGGAATTAATGTTAACACAGACTTGAAAATGCATGCAGTCAAATGCATGTGATTCTAACAACCTGCTACTATAACATATTAATGAATCTAGTCCTCTGTGTCTGATAAGGAGTAATGCATACAACGTTTAACAGCAGAAGAGTAGCAGGACGTGTACTCATACAATATGCAAAGCTCTGTGGAGATATAAGCCCATGTTTTAATGCTCTCATGTGACAACATATGTATTGTGATTCACTTTTATTACTGTAACATGGATTATTAAAGAACACAACCATGCCTGGTAAAAAATCTAGGCAATATTCTGTAACAGTAGTTCTCTAACACTTATGATGAAGACTGTCTGGAGAAAACAGAGGAGAAACTGTGCCTGTCTTCGAACAGCAGTTACATTGATGCACCTTGGGGAAAATAATGTAGAGAACAGATGCCTCAAGAAAGCTAGTTATGCTAATTTGTACCAGTTCTTTCTAGTTTTATTGCATTGGGTAATGTTAAAAATAAATAAATAAAAAGTAAATATAAATTTACTTAAACCTTACCAAACTTAGTGGTTTTAAACTATTACTATATTATTATTTATTATTTAAACCTTACGGGTCTTGATGGAAACTCTCAGTCGCTATTTATAGAGCTGGCTTCCAATATTGTCACATTATATGTAAATGCATTTGATGTGGGTCATAAGGTCACACAGAGAACACATAACAGTGGAATAAAGGTAAACTCAAAACCTATTTTTAGCTTGTTTTTTTTTCATACATTTTATACTACATTTAGTTTTAACCTTTCAATATATATATTTATTTCTTAATTGGGCATTTACATTGATTATTTCACTTTTTTCTGTTTTCTGTTGCTAATGTTTCTTTGTGACACACTTGCCACATTTTGTATGTCGAAAAAGTGCTTTAGATATAAAGTTTGATTGATTGATTTATTGATTGATTGACATGAAAGCAGCACTTAAAAAGAGTTGGTGCTTGAGTTGGTGCTTGAGTTGGTGCTGTAGGTTGGTGATTGAACCCACAGCAGATCTGTCATATTTGTTATTATGTGCCCTACACCAGCATAGCTACTGCATAATCGCTGATCACTTGTTTCCATGTTTTAATATGAATCTTCTCTACGTCTTTGTTGTCTTGCACAGTGCTGCATGTTGAGAATAAAACAGACTGTGGTATAACCCAGAGCAAGGTTAGGCATAAGACAGTGCTATGGGAGCAGTTGTGAGGCTGCTTATCTGTCTTTCTCTATCTTTGTTTGTGGTAACCAACTCTGGCTGCAGTGGTCAGACAGGGCCCCCGAACTTTTCTCTGGACATGTTTATCACACTTCCTCCCCTTACACTGCTGGCCTCTCCTCAGCCCAGCAGACAGGAAAATCAAAGCCTCTGGAAAATACCATTGCCTGCTAAATTGTACATTACAGTATTGCACATGCCCGTATGATGTATAACCTGAAAGTCTCACTAGCAAATGCAAAACAGGAAGGAGGGCTAAGCAAGTTCCCATTAGCGGAGACCATAACTGTCTGAATTACACGTCAAGCTGATTGAGTGTTAGTTACCATGACCTTCTGCATTTTAAACTGTGAGCAATCCAATGTATTAGTTCATTAGGATGAGATGGAAGTGAATCCTATTAAATAAAGTATGTAATAAATATTGTGTGATTCAAGTGATTTTCGCTGGCATTGCACGATATGGGTCTAAATGTGCAAGGTAATATGATTAATGTTGTATCATAAAAGTGTTTTGTCTTACTTACCTCCCTAGACATAAAACACATCAAAGTCACGGTGGTTCTTGCTCTTTGTTCCCCCATAACTGAACTGCTTCAAATTTGAAGACTGCAAATAATACTGAATATTTTGTGACATCCTTATAAAAAGAGTGTTCATTTAATTGACGCAGGGTTCTTGAAATGCTCAGTCAATAAAGCAATAAGCTACTGGATCACTGGAAAAATCATAGAGCGAGAGTGTTACATCTGGATAATGCATCTTATCTGCAGACACTTTTATTTATCTGTCTCATGAAAATATAATGTGGCCCAGTGGTGTTTCTGACCAGCTAGCAATATTGTATTTTAAATCAAGTTTCCTACCATTTTCATCCAAGCAATCAATGTCATGAGTATAGTGTTATTGTTGCAACTATTACTGGCAGTAGTAGTAGTAATACTGCTCCTACTTTGTATGCTATGTTTTATGTTTATAGGGTTACTACTTTTGCTTACTTTGAACACTTTTACACTTTTACACATCCTTAAAACCAGAAAAATACACTTGTTTTAAGTTAAAATGCACTAGAAACACGTGAAATTATCTGCCACTGCAATAAGTGAAATTTAGTTATCAAGAAATCCTAAAATATGAAAATATATCTAGGGCTTCATAAATTTCAAAATAAGATAAAATCACTTATTCTTAGCAATAATCTAAGTATTAGTGATCTAAAATAAAGCATAAAACCTAAAAAAAAAATAAAAATTTAAAAGCAAGGCTAATGTCTTAAACATCATTTCAACACTTGTTTTGTGTATTCTACCCAGTTTATAGATATAAGAAAAATATATAAAAACTAAATAAGAAAAAAAGGAAACATTTTCTTGCAAGAAGCGTGTGTATTCTACCCAGTTTATAGATATAAAATATAGATAAAAAAGGAAACATTTTCTTGCAATAAGCGTAATAATCTTACATAATTAGAATTCATTTAGTATATATCCCTTAAAACAAGATAAATAAGATTTTTTGTCTAGATTTAAGAGAATAAATCTTGGTTAGTTTTATGAAATTTGTGACCTCTCAAAACTATGAAAAATCTCTAGGATCCAACCATACATCTGATCCAAAGTGCACTGACAAAACCTCAAACTCACAAGAAAAAAAAACAAAATAACAGAAGTACTACATCAAAACTGAGTACCAGGACAAAACCCAAAACTAAACCTGGACTAGATCAAGACAAGGATCAGAACAGGACCAAACCAATTCCAAATTAGAACTTAACTGGAGTACATTTAAATTTAGGACCAAATAAAAGACTAAACACACCCTTCGATGCCTTTAAAATCGACTTTCTGACAAACAGCTATTGAAAACCCATTTGAAAACTCCGTGGGATTTGCAGGCCTCTGGCAAAGTATAAAAGAATACATTTATAACCCAGTCCATCCAGTCAACAAAAGGCCTATCCACCGATCCACAAATGCATGTAGCACCAGAATCAAAACCAAATTAAGGCGTCATTTCTTGATCCTTCATAATCAAAAGTTAATTTTTGAAATGCAATATCAACTTGTTAATCAGCTGATAGCAAAACATAATTGTGTTGGCAGAATGGTTTGATACTAATCTGCCCAAGGTTTATACTGCATCAAGGCTCTTATTCACATTATATTTGTTTGTTATTGCTGTAAAGAATAACTTGGTCAAATGTAAGCATGGGTCTACTTGTATGCATGCATGTAATTGGCTGAAACTTTGGCGATGAACAAAACATTTCCATCTAACTTGAATAATTGATGGTTTATTTAGTTCTGGGCTTTTTACAGATCACTCTCATTACAATAACAGATTAGGTAATTACTCTGTTTTCCACGCGGCGACTTTATGGGCAAACAGAAAGGCTTTCTGCCATTATAGCTGTTATTATTTGCTTTTACACAGCACAAAATAAGCCTTGCGCGGACACTGTTTTGTTATTTACTACAGTTTAGCACTCTCCAAATTGCCGGAGTGTGTGGTGCAGGTTCACGTGACATTGTGCCGATTAGATAAATCTCCCAAAAGAGGACAAGCACAAGAGCATCTACATGTTACAAGAGGATGTTGATGGCGCAATTAGGGAACGAATATTACGATGATGGCTCTGCTAACGATGTAATCTTTTCTAGAGGTCTTGAAGCAATTACACTATGAAAATGACACGGCACAAGTGTTATGTTCCACTTATTAGTGCCTATAATGGCAAGGGGTACCTATATTGTTTTCCCCCCGCTATGCGCCTGCCTGATGTGTGTACGCTAGCAGCCGTTAGCACCACAGGAGGAAGTGTGCAGGAAATGAGATCAGGCCTAAAAAAGAGGTAACGCCTGAACCACCGACCCCAGACCAATAACTGTCACTCACTGCACCTGATGATAACATATGAAAAATACGTCCAAAAACAGGAAGGTCAGATGAAAATAGAACGGAATATGGTGATACAGGAAGAGCGCACACAAGAGCAGAGTGGAAGATTTGACAGGGTGAGACCAAAAAGTGCAGCAGTACAGAGTAGAGAAAAGGTGAAATACTCTGAAGCATTCAAAAAGGTTGTTTTCAAATGCTTCAAAATCTGGAGTAGCAAATCTGCAGACTATCTCATATCACAATTTTCTTAGAGTCTAATTTTGATTTATTGCCCAATTCATATTTACATTGCTTTAATGGGGTTGCCAAAGCCGCCTTCTGTGAGTTCATACTACTTTATCATACATTATGTCAGATCTCAGATTAACAGATTTGGCCTTCGTTCACTGATTTTGTAGAGGTGTTTTTCTTTTTTTTTTCTTCTGATATTTTTTCCATTCTTTTTTCCTTGTAAGCAGCAATATTGTTTTGACACGGACGAGCTGTCTGTTTAAAGAACTGAAGAAATGTGAATTCTGGCAAACAAAATGGTAAAATGTCTCGGGGATGAAAACACAATCAGATTTTGGTCTTAAACAGTTACTGACAATTTTGTTTAAAAATTAAGTTGTATTATTGCAATGCAGTTATAATTCTACAACTTCACCCTTAAAGAATTAATTATTCAACTCTGTCTTTACACCACATCACCTTCCTGAGTGTGAACTGTTGCCAGCCTTGATAGTATTTTGCTATCTAATTAGTTTGTTTCTGCTTTTTGTCGACATTTTTACACAGTATTTGTCTTAAAAATGTTAAAATCTGACTTTTGCACAGGGGGACTGACACTTCAGAAAGTGAAGAATGTATTAAGTCAGTTTAGTAAAGCCCCAGTTTTAATTTCTTAACAGAGAAATAGAAAAAAAAACTGTCTTGATTAATTAGTGTAGACAAGAAAACCAGACTACCAGAACATAACATCCTTTTTGTCGCACAAGAAATGCAGGATACAGGAAGGCGAGATTAAAGACTGTAACAGAGCAGAAGCAGCCAAACTAACTGTTAGACAAATAGAGGAAAAAAAAGAGAAGAAAAAAACTTAGTGGCTAAATATATCAGCAGGATTGGACTGGAATTAGCACTTGTGTGTTTGAAACTGTCATTTGGCCCGCGCGTTTTCTTTGCCATGATGAAAGACACGGTGAGTGACTTCAGTAGAGAAACCAGGCCTGACAGCTGTGTGCGTGCATGTGTGTGAAGTCAATATACATGCGCAATGGCAAATGCTTTTCCTTTTTTTGCTTTCCAAAAGATTGAAAAGAAGCATGTTTTATTTTTTTATTTATTCAGACAGGAGCAACAGAGAATGATGAAACATTTAGAGCACCAGTGTTCACCTACGCCCAACAACAAAGGTTTTGATATGTTACATTTGTTTTGGAGGCAAAATAGACAGAGTAGTCAATGGAATATTTGTTGTGGGTTTGCGTAAAACTTTGTCAGATGTGTTTCAGACTTTATTGCAGACATCCTAGAAATTGAGTGCTGTCTGTCCACTGATATTGTTTATTCTCTCTGCAAAGTCAATAAATCATGACTAGTGCAGCTGCCAGTCAAATTTAGTGTTTTGTCTCTCCTGGTGTCTCTTATAGCAGTCAGTACATTTGCTTATTGCATTAACCATTAAATTAGGTTGTATTTCATTTCTTTTCATTTTTTAAAAACTACACATTAAGTCAGTCAATCCAAAATGTTTAATTTTTAAAAGTACTGCTCCAGCAATTTCAATTTCAGCCTCACTGTAATAGTTATGTTATTTTCTTGAGTAAGAGCCATAGATGTAGATTTTCATCTTTTGCCTGCACTTGTCAACATTCCAATTTTGGTTTGGTCTAGAAATGTCTGATATATTGATGCTAATACTGATAATATATGGTCCTTTTTTATTTCCACAAAGCTCTCTATACCATTTTTCAAATTTTTGTATTAATAATGCAAATGGCTTTGAATTTGTGGTCCTTGCTATAGATTTTCAAATATGGATATGTTCAATATTGTCAGTATCAACTATATCAGTTATCAATCCATGAAAGCAAGTCAAATCATCCACATTATATCATTCCAAGTCAGAACAACATTTTGCAACTCTGGCCACAAACACTGCTTTAAAAAACCAAAATCAAACAACATGTAATAGCAAAAAATAGTACTTTAGAATAGTTGAGCCATTAGTTATTAGATAAAGTAATTGAATAATTTCTGGAAAGGGGGAACAGAAATATCATTTGCCACAACAGTTGTCTTATTGCTCCAAAGCCTTATGCATGTATAATAATTGTCAACGACTTTGTATCAAATTATGTGATTCAGTGAATGACTGATGACATGAGTAAATATACAGGCAAATGCATGAATAATAATGAGTGTTTTCGTCTTTAATTAGTTAAACAAAGCAAGTGACAGTGCTTGAAAGGCTTGATGTGACATTTGCATAATTTATCTGGTACACTGTTGTTTTTGATAATTGTCGCTATACCAACCTGAGTAGTACAACCAAGGAATAGGAATGTTTTCCATTTACTTTGTATATCTATAACAATAGTGGGATTTCACACAGTCTCTTCAATAGTTAAAAAATTTCTCTAATGATATTCCCAAATTAAGTGTAAAATAACAAATTGCCATCCCTTTAGTCTGAGGTAAATCGCAGCATATTCTGACTTTAGTGGAAGCTAAATTAGCCCGGCTGCGTGAATTGTAACCAGGGAATATCACAATGGGGAACAAAGACGAAGAAATATAGTAAAAGGGAGCATTACATTTACATACTTTGCTGCATTTTGCATGGCTATTTTTCACTTGGAGTGTCATTTATGCTGCCTACACCGCTGTTTTATTTGTTCGAGGAAACAAGGGCAAACTAATTTAGCAAAAACACAGTTGGTTGGCTGATGCAACACGCTGAAATTTGAGGAGCATTCATGCCCAATAAACCATTTCTGTCAGACCACCTATTGAGCAAAAAGCGCATGTGTGTGCCTCTCCATGTCTTTGTATGGCAGTGAGGACCAATTTTAATACCGATCCGCCGTTGAGAGGAAATGGATGACGGTACACTACAATAGTCCACATTTTTGCAGGTGTGAATTTTAAAAGGTTTCGAGGGCTTAGCTTTGGAGCTTTGATTTGGGTTTGGACATCACCCAATATGGTATCCCTCCATGGTGGCTACGCTGCGTATGCAAATGAATGTGACTTTTTTTAAGTAGGCTACATGCGAGAATCTGTGGGTGTTTTTACCACTGATGTACATATGAAATGATGCTTCCTGTGTGCACTCCGACAGCGCAGCCCCAAGGCAATTTTCATCACTGCTTTTGTTGTGTTACATACATCTATTGTGGGGCATCCTTGTTGGCATTCAACACGTTCAGCTCTCAAACTTTAGGCTTTAAACCTTTCCACTTAACTATCGTCATATTGTGCAATTCAGAGTCACGCCTGTTATAATTTGGAGCATTTTTGCACCAGCGCTGTTCCTTCACTTTTACTGTTTCTTTGCTGAAATGCTCCGTTGCTATTAGATGATTGCTTTGCTTTTTTGGAGGGGGAGATTTGAGCCCATTGGTCACCCAGTGTGTGACAGGAAGATTGGCACTAAAATCACCTGTCTGCCTCCAGAAGATTGCCTTGTCCACTGTGCTCACTAAAACCCAGAATAGTGAATAACAGGGCAATTTTATCTTGGATTTTTGAAATGTCCCATCTGGTGTTCGCTCCGTATTCATCGGCTTCACCTTTCGCTGGAACCAAACTGATGACACACGAGTCCAAGAATCTGACAAGGCCAAGATCCTGTCCACTATGAGGGTTCATTCACATAATACTGAAACATTGTTCATTCAGCATACAGTAGACAAATGCTGCCATTTCATGCCAGAAATAATGGCATTCTTGGAATGCAAAAGCTTATAGAACTACAATATCTATGTAGAAATGTTGAATTACTAGAAATGCAATGTCTGTAGAGAGAATACAGCAGATTAGCCTTCCATTGCTGCTTCTATACCTTGGCTTGTACTTTTTGGTCCAAAACTGACAGGTACATTTTGTTTTTGCATGATGCTGTTGTTTTGATTCCAATATACAGTTATGTTGTAGTTGAATTTTGTCATTAAGCTTGCGAGAACAGAAATGTTTTGCACCACCAAATAACATCATCAGCACTTTCAGATCTTGGTAGTTAGCTTGCAAATTGTTTCTGTCTCTGCAGGGAGTGAAGAGAGCTATAATGCACCTGTAATCTTGATAAGGCTTTGTTTCTGTGTCAATTTACTGAGGCATAAGAACGGTAGAGTTCAAATTGTCTTTCTAACTTCCACTTGAACCTGTCAAAATTGCTTATTTAAATGGATCTTGTGATGATAACAATTTCTGTATTAAACATGTTTTGTGTATAAATCAAATCTTTAGTACATGTTGGTACAAAAGTTATCACCATTAAATTGTGGCAGACAATATAGTAAAAAGTAGAATTATACTGGCTGTTTAAAGCTGTACAGTATAGGGTCCCTTTTACCGGTATGTGCATTAGCATTATGGACTCGTATTACAGTTGTGCAGTATACTTATGTGATGAAGCAAACTCAGCTCAACCACTCAGATTAATTGGGAGCTATTAAGTCTGTGTACACTGTACGAAGTTTACTTCAAGGATTTGAACAACTTTTTCTTTTGTGTATCCACTCAACTTACCTTTAACATTTATTACTATTTAACTAAAAGAACATGCTGTACTCTTCTCCCCTCTCTCCCCCCCCCCCCTTTTTTTTTTT
>KN491708.1:95990-122026 GCA_000787155.1 Scartelaos histophorus | reverse complement strand
GGATCAGTGTTTTTTAACAGTCCTCGTCCAGATTCTTCTGTTACATACTACGTTTCTCCAATTAAACCTATGTGAGTGAGTGCACACTGTAAGACAGCACCAGGAAGTAGTAATTAGTTTAAATGTGTTCAGGGTTTCTTTGTGTTTGGACAGTGACACATTGCACTAGATTATTACATTCTTCATTCTGTATTTCACAATATAAGCTTTAATTAAAGTGTCTACGTCATTCACTTCATAATTATAGTGTCATTTAATTTCAACTAATGTAATATCAGGGGGAGCAAAACATCAAACAATGTGTCAGGCCCCATATGGAGCTGAGCAATTTACTTTCCATTGACTTGCATCTCGAAATGAACTGAAAGGTGTCATTAATCGACTTGATAGTAATTTTCCCCTGGATGATTATTTAGCAGGTTGTAAGCTTTAATGAAAGATCACATTAGGGAGTGATTGACACACATGCTCAGTGGTAAGTCAAACATAGTAGATCTTATTATAGGATTATTATAGGACTATTTCTGATTCAAAACATTTGAATTGTTCTTTCGTCTGGGCTTGATACAGAATATTACACTATGTCACCATGGAAATGTTATTACTTTGACCAGTGTTCCACAGTATAACATTAAACTTATGGTGACAAGACAGCGACACCTCCAGGCCAGTTCATAGTTCAGTGGACTCCCACCTTGCAGGCAAAAACAGTACAACTTCCATAGAAATAAGACAATTTACATCATGTATGGAATATCTGTAGACAAAGTTTAAGCCAGAATTTTCCAAACAACCATTTTAAAACCCAGAAGGTATCTGTTAGACTATGTGAACTTCTCACTTGCTAAATTGGAGCTATTTGTGTATTTTAAAAGTTGTAGCAGCTTTAAAACCTCTGGCCTCCTCCGTCTAGTGTTGCATCATTACACTTCATAAATCATGCACCATATAAAAATACCTGTTGTTTTACCCCAATGCACCGGCTTGTTGGACTCTCAAATTCATGCTACTCTACCTGGTCAGATGTATCTACAAGAATGCAACCAAGCATGTGATGATTATTGGAAGCTGTGGTCTACAAGCTGTTAAATAAATAGACACAGATTGTTGACATGTTGGAAGATGTGCCATCATGCAAGCATTGTTCCAATCATCACCTATTGTCAGCTCATTACAGGGGCCTCAGAAACATGAGTGATGCCCCTTAAAAATGTATCGCTGACTTTTAAAATTGAATGATGGACATAGATGGGAGAAAATAGGAAAAAATGTGATCACATCTGTCTGCGTAATATTCCAGATGTTGGCTTTTTATAAAGGTCCTTAGGAGGCATTCACATTTCCTATTGTGGTGAAAAAATCATATACGAGCGACAAGGCAGTTGGCACACACCCCCACGGAACACACAAACAACCAGCAAGCACTCAGGGAGATAGACAGATAGACACAGGGAAGCAAGAAATAAGCAAAACCTAAATAATACTGTAATTGTTGCGGCTGTCTCAGATGTGCTCTGCCTCTATGTCTTTCATAATAAAAGCCTGTCTGACTGTATACGCCGCACAGGAGGGGGCCTTCACTGCTGCCGAACACCAAATTGTATTATTGAAGGCCGCAACCACCACCACCACCACACTGCTTCTCTTTCGTATTCCACCCCCCATCCAATGTCTGTCTTTATATTAGAAATGTTTTCACTTGCCAATAAAAGCATAATGCGCTCTTACACACGCGGCATTTGCAAGTGAATTGCAGTGCTCCATATTGCCTCCGATGGTAATCAGAAAAAAACATTGTGCAACGGGAGAAAGCATGACCAGTCCAATATCGAGTATGATTGTAGTGAATGTTATCTGATAGAAGCCACTGGAAATAGAAGCGCGCTGTATGGAGGGACGCAATGCCATGCTGCTTAGCCATATGGGCACCAATAAGACACAGGCATATGAAACAGCAGGAACAAATTATACTTAAATTATGGCTGCACACTGCTTGTAAGTGGATGGGACAAGCATATGGTGCAGAATAAGTTAAGGTTGGAGGTATGGTTAAGTTGTTTATGAGGGATCGATGCTTCGTAGGTGTCTTTATGCTGTCAGGGAGCTGCATATCAATTCTCTTTCTCATTTGTGTTGTCTCATTTTCCTTCCAATCAAGGCTTCATTTCACATGTGGCTCTTATCTCACCGCTGCCTCAGCCTATTATTATTCCCCCTGTTTGTGTTGCTCACTGTCTGCTCTTCGCTTTATATTTTTACTCTTGATCTCACTCTGTGATTTCTTTGCCTCCTCACAGTGCCTCTCATCAGCATCTTTTATCTGCTGCTGCTGTCATCGCTCAGCCTCCTGTATCTGTGGATGAGATTGTTTCATTGCGTTTTACATAGGGATTTTTATCACATTACGATGTATACATGAAGGAACCTTAACATAAATGTTTGAAAACGTCAAAAATCATATAATGCTAGTGCAGATAGCAACATCGACAATAGTGAGCAGTAAGCCAGTGAATGCTTATAGGCCCAAATAAAATATTAAAAAAAAATGAAATGCCAAAAGCTCTCGTAATGTAAATAATTTACAGACAATTCACTTTGGATAATAATTTCATTCAGAATTAAATGTCTAGGAGTACATGTATGTTCGTCTGAAGGAGCTGAGACATGGGAAATGTAAGAGGGCGGCGCTTTTATATAGACCGCAGCACGCCTCCTGTGGCCACATATCCTGCCGTATAGGTGAATAAAATAGACTCCCAAAACACATCACAAATATATTAAAATACTTACAAGATAGGCTGATCATAAGTTAACCTAGATGACAAGATTGTCATAATTGATTTATGACTGCCAAAAAAGCCATGTTTATAAGTAATACAATTAATAAAACAATTTATACAACTTCATCAGTGCCTGAAGGCTATTGGAAATTTATGTGGCCTCATCTGCACAACTTCTGTGCACAGAGACAAATCTGAAAAGCGAAGTTGATATTGAGTTAGACTGGAATTGATTTACACTCCAGGAAAGTTGTATTGCTGAAAGCCTCCTTGAGTATTTATGAATTTTAATGATCTTCAGCTTTGCTTTAAGGCTACACATCTTAAAGTTTAATTTAACTCAAGTTATTTATGCATTCTTAGATTACTGCTTCTGCAATAAAACAGCTATTATAAGTCCACATCGTTGGGATTTTGTTTCAGTGACTAGGAGCTAACTGACACTGGGCCAAACTGTACGGTCATGGGAAGCTGCTTTTTATTTACGGCCTCTTTTTGGACTGCACTTTGTTTCCAACTGCAGCTGGTTTGCCCCTTTAGCCCAGGATCATCGATCCTTTTATTTTAGCCTTCGTGTGACTGCTTCTCTGTTTATTTGTAAGATGATAAATTGTTCTTTACTTTGAACATTTCCCATGACATCACATACAGCTGCGCAAGACCTGTAAATGCCAAAAAGTGGAATAGACTCATTAACAACTTCATACCTTTTGCTGTCAGTAAATTTGTTTCTGCCTATCTTCCCTTTTCTTTATGTTAACTTAATTTTCTCATTCTTTACCTGTGGCAACAATAGGCTGATATGACTTACTGTAAAGGATTAATTCTTACAATGTCTAAAATAGCTCTAGTTCATTATACATGACACACAGTGCTCTTTTATGTGCATGTTGTTGTTTTGATGCTATCTCTGTCTTTATTTTCCTGTACTTTTCTGCAGTTAAACTGTGGAGCAACAGAACTGATGTGGATCTGCTAAATGAGCCTGAACTCCAGCTGCTGACAGGGCCAGACACGTACAACCCTAGAGTGGAAAATCCGGGACTGGATACTTTTCAATAAACAGAGGTATGCAAATTATGTTTCACTATAATTCAATGCAGGAAGTAATATTGCACGATATAGTTTAAAGTTTGAGTTAGGGTAGTTATATGTGGGGAAGAATAAGAGAACAGACTAAAATACCAAAGACTTTACCCAGGAGTAATTATTTAACAAAATATTTGCTTGTGTAAATGTCATCTTATTTAATGGTCTACATTTCGGCTTATTCAATGTGAAGTGTGATATCTATCTATAGCATGTTTTCTACAGAGGCACACTGGTTTGCAACCTAAAACTTTGATGTAATCTTTGGATTTCCTCAGAGCAGTGAAAGAACCGACTGTAGACGATGAATGATAAGATTCAATAAGTGAACATGTGACATTTGTGTTAAAGTTTTGCTTAAACAAATTTGTTTAAAAAGGAAGCACCTGGAACAAGTGGGTGATATTGGCAAAGCAAACATCTGCTTTTGGATTCCACTTTATTTCACTGATGATTATGGGAAATATGATGATAATCCGTGCTTAATGTGCTAAAATGTGCCTCTAAATGTAATGGTTGAAGTGCAGTGTAAGATTATACTTCAAGTTTCTGTTTGTGCGATTTTTAATCAGCTCTCTTGCTGCTTTCTGATGTCTATTTTTGCATAATCTCCAAAACAACAGTATCTCCAAAAAATAATGCATCTCTTACCTCTGCCTGGTGCATATTTTAATGTGCAATTGTATGTGTATGAATATGATGCTTTGTGTGGTCCATGTAAATATAAATTGCAATCAAGCAAGCCATTCTGTTGATGAATCCAGCCTGTGTAGAACTGTGACCTTTGACCTTTATGTACAAAAGATAACCACAAATGTAGATAAAACAGTGCTGCTGCAGGCATCAGAGGCGGGTTATAAAATGAGACACAGATGCTGCCTTGGAAATAGGCCCTTTCTAACGTGATTACAGATAATATACAGTTTATATGAAGACGCACACTCCACTCAGCTCATGTCATTTTTGGATTTGAAAGACGTCTGCTTATGTTAATTACATTTTTAACAACACTGTGAGCTTTATTATGCTGTTTGAGTATACACAGTGTATCACATGCTGGGCCTCTCTGTTGTGGGAGTTTGCATTGGCATTCATTATCAAAATCTAATACATGTTTCTGCGTATGCACCTACTTTTCTGCTTGTTAAGACTGAAAATGTTAATTACAAAGTGTCCATGTAGTCATTAGGGAATAACAGTATGTGGTGCACTCTTAAGATCACAGAGGAGGGATCTAAAGACATTTTTCACTCATCAGCAGTGCAGTCATGTATAATTTTCAAAAGCGGACATCTTATTATTATGGTATAGTATTTAGTAAATGCCCACTCCTTTGTCTATTCTGTTACATTCAGCAGACTTTGCCCTGTGATATTTTAGCTGTATTTTGTATTGCTGGCATTCCTAAAGGCCAGACTCACCCGCGCTCACTTTGGGAACTCCACAGTGCGTTGGCTGTAGCAGAGACTGGAGGGGGGTTCTGGGAGCAAAAATAATGAGCTCATCAGTTCAGGCTAGAACGGCCCTTGGCACACACACATCTAATTTTTCTCCTTCATTCCTCCTTTGCTACTTTTCCCCTTTTTCATCTACAGACATAGGCAATTACCTCAATGCATGTGCGTCTGGGTATTCCTCGTCTCTACAGAATAGACTTGACTCGCTGTAAAGAGATTGTGGAGAATCGCTTCCCCTGCCGTGTCCCTCTCCTCTACACATGTTTAGTTGGCTTTTTATTAGATATGTTGGTTTGTGTTGTTTGCTACGTGATATATACACAGTGTTCTTCATGTCCCCATGGAGGTTCATTTAAGTTGACTTCATTTTCTGTCCTTAGATGGGGTTATGGATGCAGAATGATGTGGTATAACATTATCTTGTCCTATAATTTCACGTACCTGTGAAGTAGGACTGGGTGATATTGAAAAACAAAGAATTAAGATTTGTGTAACTTGATCATGATTTCTTAAAGATCCTATATTACTCAAAACTGTCAGCCCTGTTATAATTTTTTTACCTGATCAAAAAAAAGTAGTAGTCAAAAAATAAAGTAGTGCTTTATTATCAGTCTGCCTACATCTCCAAAGCCCAAAGTGCTGCGTTCCACCTTGTGATGTCATGAAACAGCAGTTTTCACATTAACAGCTCCTTTTACCTTTTGTTCAGTGGTTCAGTGGAGACTGAAATTTCCAGGGTTGAAATGATCCAGATGATCCAACTGTATGGAGTTTACAATCACAGTGGAGCACTTGTGTATTACTACATCACAAGGTGGAAGTGTTTTATGTGAGAGAGAAGAACGCTCAGGCTTTTGTGTTAAATGTGTGAATGAAACAAAACACAACTCTAGGTATGTTTTTGATGAGGTAACACCATTTTAACATTGATCAGAAAATGGCTTAATATGGGCCCTTTTAAACAAATATGGCTTTTAGTAAGGTTCATGATATGATATTTAAGAATAAACTCTTCACTTCAACACCTCAGCACTTCAGGGGCATCTCACAAACAAAAGAAATGTCCATTTATGTCTTCAAAGTCTGAATCAAAAACTCAAAACTGTTGATTAAGTCTCCTTGCTTATAATTGATGATTTAAAACCACTTCTCTCAGACTTTGACGACATGCTAGTCACTTTGATTAATCTTATTAAATAGCGGTTTCTTCCTAGAACAACCTTTGCTGCCAACCCCTGCTGGTAAACTTGACAGAACAGCAGTTTTAGAGATTCTTACCCCTTATTGATCACAATTTGTCTCTTTGCAAACTTGCTCAAATCATTGCCAGTTTTCAGCTTGTCCCTCTCCTCTCCAAAATGTTCACTGTCTGCTTAACATCCCACCCACACATGGATGCTGCGATGAGAAGATGATTCACTTCATCTGTCAGTGATTATAATGTTATAGTATCATAGTGTTCCCCTCCCTTTTGTGGTGTTAAACAACTCTGCTGAATATTTCCGGAAACTGCAATGTAACCTTTCTCTTCTGCAGTCTTCAGTGGACAATAATTGAGTGTAATTATTTGAATAAAACACTTCATGAACTTCATGTCTGAAACTGGGGTCATGAACTGGTAGAGTGAATAATTGCCTTTGGTTTTGTACCAGGATAAAAATAAAACAATATATATATGCACACTAAATCCCTAGAACTACAGATAAAATATTCATTGAAACTGTCAGTTTTTCTCATTAATTGTGGTGTTGTATAATTTGTTGTAATAGAATATTTTATAGGGCTAAGGTGGGCTATTGGATTCAGTTTGGAAGAGAGTGCAGAGCTGCTGGGGACTGTTGTGACGGTCAAAACAGATTTCTTCCTCCACCTTTTAACAAATGTTCAGTCGTGTTCAACTTCCAGCTCTGCATTATTAGATCCTCCATTTGCAAAGTAGCTGTGCAGGACTGAACTTGTATGCAATATTTTTTATTACTTCCCAAACATATTAACTAGCTTAGTTTTTTTATCCATGTGGCTCAAGCTTAATTACATCCATGCACTGTGTCACTTCCACAGCTCGGAAGCAGAATATGTAATCAAGGATTTTATATTAAGACCCAACTTTCTTGTTTGGGTATAATTTTTATGAGCTAATAACGGGATTCTCTGTGATATGAGTCAAGATGAAATGTATTTTCAATCATCTCCTTTTCATATGGAAGGTTAAGCTCCCCAAATCCAATGGCGTGAATATTTAGCATGCAAAATGTCACATAGCAATATTGCCTTATTACCTTTAATATCACAGAATTTATTTAGTCTGCACATTAAAGTCAACACCAGGAATGTTGGTGTAGTATTATATGGTTAAGGACAAACTTTGTGAATAAAAATAATGTAACTGTCCATCTAACAGTATGAAGATAATGGACACTTACTTCATACTTCAAACAGTTGTGATTGCTTCAAAGACATTGCAGAGAGTTTGATTGCAGTGCGTAATCTTCTAAACAAGGACTCATAATTATTAATCAACAAGACTATGAAAGACTATTATGTACTTGACCCATTTGTGTTTTTTGTATTTAGTTTCTGTACAAACATATATATGGATCAGTGTAATTTGCTATACTTATTTTGATTTAGTTACTTAATGAAGATCATTTTTGTTAAAATATTGAAGTAATAAATGGACTTCAGAGCAAAAAAGTAAAAGTATGGAATCACATACTGTGATCTTCATAGACAATTGTCTCAAATGGCAAAATACCATCATGAATATTCAAAAAAAATCTCATCTGCTTTGCAGTAATAGTCCAACCACAGGAAACTATTACTGAATTGGTAACAAACTGCAATCTGCTCATGTGGCTGAGTGATTAGTGCCCCTCTCTTTTGTGAGGTTGATAGTTCAATTCTCAAGTCTGTCAACACTCTTGGAGTCTTCTGTGTGTTTCCATGTGCATCTCTCACTGACCTAAGACCTGTATATGTGATTGGAAATGGTCCATATTTAATGTATGATTGAATGGTTATCCATAAGCAGGATGCTGCCTCAGGCCCATAGTAGATTGGATGAGCTCCAATATGCAGAAGAAGATGGATGTGTGAATAAAAGTGAATTCAGTGGAATTAGACATGTGGAATGAGAACAATGAAAGACACATTCACACATAATTATGCCCTCACAACTTGTCTTTGATAATGCTGTGTCATTACTAAAAGAATGGTGCAGCAGCCATAATAACACAAGCTTATTAGCCCATAAATCTAAAGATTCTGTGTTTGAGGCAGATAAGTGTATCAATCTATTGCTCAAATGCCAAACAGGGGATATTAAACTAGTCCGCTTTTTATTGTTTTGCTTGATCATTAAATGTTTTATTGGCACCAAATGACGTGGTAAATTATAAATGAAACCTAGCCTCCCTGGTCTGCAGCAAGCATTAAGCCAAGATCTTATGCATTTATGCACATGTGACTACGGGCCCTGATATTTGTGGACAGATAACCTAAATACTTATTGCTATTGTAATATACCATTATGGACTTAATCGAAAGCAGTGGCAGGTGAATGTGTTATGATAATAGGCTTCATTCACAGTGCTGGTGCTAGCCTCATCTGCACTTCATTTGTATGGACAGAGCTGATCTGAGGGCTGTGTATTCATGATAGTATCACAGCAGTATCTCAGCAGCCCATCACACTGGTCTGCAAAGCCATGTTTGTTTGTAAAGAAGAGATTGAAAATGGATTTAACAAGAAACATGCTTGAGATTTAGCTTGTCCTTGTGTCATACAATGTTTGTGAATATAATTTCAGTGGTCAAAAAGGACAATGCGGAATCAAAATGTAACCTTGCAAGCGCTCAAAAATCTATTAAATGGTGACAACAACTTATTCTTCATAGGTCATGTATTTCTAGTAGCTACAGCCTTAATACTGGGCTTTAGATAGACTGTGGTCAGTTAAAGCCAGGGCATAAATACAATTAATTGTTCTACCCAATCACAAGAGGTGTTTTAGATTAACAGTGCATTGCCTTTGGATGGTGACTGAAAGTAGCTGTGTCCAAAAAAACACTTTATTCACAACTAATCTTAGTTATTGTAATTTTATTTGCCTCAGTACCTGTTAGTTTTGCATTGGATTTCAACTGATAGTTCCCACTAAGAACTATATAATATAATTTATCATGCAAACTTTTTACAGTTTTGATTTTTGTCCAGGTTAAAGCTGCACCTTGATTGAAGCCACCGAGCAAGTCTAAAATTGAGCTACAAGCTTTTTACATTACATTGACAAGAAAAATACCAAAAGTCATTCCAAAGCTTACTTTTTCTTTTTTCATGAATACTGATGTGAACTACAATCCATTTGCAGCCACACGTTCGCTCAGTCTGCAATTTATGATTCAAGCTGTAACTACCTCATTTGATCCCATCCTTGTTATGCTAATTTCCCCTCACAATGGTAGCAAATCAGTTTGATTTAACTGTGGAAAGTGTGTGTGTGGCGTTTGGGTGGAGTGGGTGCCAGCAGACTCCGGGTATGTCTCTGTGAATGATGCATATAGTCTACTCGTATTGGTGAGCTCCGCATCTGCAGTTGTGGCAAGTAAGAGGTGTTTTGTGCTACAAACCAAAGCTCCAATCTGCATTTTGATGTCATTAGCTTTCCACATCAGGCAGCGCTACTTACACCCAAAATGTGTTTTCAAGAGCTCTACACCAATTGTGCAATGAAAGGTTTAAAAGCAACATTAAGTCCCTCATATTAAAATTATGATTTTTTTTTTTTTATGGTGGGCTTGACTTGCCGAACTCTGATATGATTAAAATAACACCAAAATGCAAAACAAATGTTTGTGTATGTGCTTTGGCAACATTTACAAGGATGCAGTGTTTTCTGTGCCATTCGTAAAACCTTCTGAACATAATATGGCATAACATCAAATATGGACAATCCACATGCATATTTATGAGAATCCTGTGATCAGCTGTAGTGATGTTCATTTTCTCATTCATTTTGTTTATACTCTTATTTCGAGTTGTAGATGTGTGAAGGTCAGCTACTACTGTATGGGCTTGAATATTATCGGTTATCTTCAGAGACAGACATGCAGCCATGCTGTTAGGGATGCTTCGATACAATGATTTGATGCATATCTACATGGGTCACAATAACAATGTGATTTTGATACGTTTTTAGGACTCAGGAATAAACACACATGATTTATCTACTATTTTTATTGTAATTCTCAATAAACATAACTTTTTGTTAAATTACAGTCTTCTCTGTATTCAATATTGAAATGACAGGTCTTTTCATATGCTTATCAACAAAAGTATGGCGTAGGTAAAACGCTGGAATAATGACATGCATATATTGAATCACTTGTGTGTATTGTGGTGAAGGTTGTATTGAACATCTTAATATTATATTGAGTATTGTTGTATCCCTATTCTCTGTCACAAGGACGCTTGAAGCTCTAATTCACCTGTATTTGGACCATAGAAATACAGAGGTTGCCATAAGCACTGGGAGAGCAGTGCAGGATTTAACCCACAACGTTTTGGCCCAAACAGGAAAGAAAGTACAACCTCTAAAGCAACTACTACTACTGTGCTAAATTTGTTTGTAATGCCCCTTTCTCTAGACCTGTATAACAGCATTGTCTGGCCATAAGCACTTTTAATCTAACTGTGAGATTCTTGTCTCCTGTCTTATCGTCCATCAAAGGATTGGAATAGGGCTTAAGCAGTCAAAGGAAAGTACCCTGGACACTAATGTGTGACTTCCTCCTTCACTGTGTGGGTGCTTTATTATGGCTCTTGATGAGAAAGGGCTCGATGTCGGAAGGCACTAGATGGTCTGTTTACACAATTTTATGGTCTTGGGTTCCCACACTGGGGAGGGTAGACTCTGATTGGTAGCACTTCGTTAAGTTGTTGATACAAACTTTGTGAACCTCAAATCATCCCCTTTTTTTCCTTTCTTTTTTATTACCCCCGTCCAGTTCGTTTTTCTGCTGTGGACTCAGAACTGTACCTGACAGGACTAACCTTAATATTAACTATTAACTCCTTCTCTTTACATGTGCACACCATCAAACTCTGTCTTTTTAGTTTATCTTCTGAAAACATTGCAATACAAGTGATATCTGTATTGTCTACAATGCCTCAAAACATTTAACCCTACAATACTATAATATTAAAAAAAATGTAAAAAATCAATGCAATATTGCAAAAACTCCTATTAAGAGCAGCAGTGACCATTGTGTGTTAGTAAATAGTACAGGATGTATTTATAGATGAGCACTACAACATGTTGACCTTCCATCTACTTACAAGCTTGTGCACACTATCACTTAAAGACAATTTTGTGGGTGCAATTTTCACTTTTGACATTTTTAGCGTGTGGAGTTGAGAAGAAAAATGCCCAGTTATATAGTTAGCAGTCTGCAAACTAAATACAGTTTGTGGAAGCAGGCAGCCTGGAGCTGGGTCTGCTGTGGTCAATGTCTGTAGCCAATATTGCCTCACAGTCTGTGTTTTTCCTTGTAATAATATTGTTAGCTTGTATGCACACAAGCAGACTTCAACTAGAACAGTACAAGACTTGGCTGGTACATTTCTCCAGATGAACTACACTTGCGCTGCCCATTGCTTCAACTTGTAGGAATAACATTACTCCCCAAACACTCTGTGAAAAAGTTTTATGTCCACACAAAGTACATCTCTTAAGTGCTATCTAAATCAATCCAAGCCATGGCCTCTTGCTCTCTCCCAGCAATTTGCCGTACAAACTCATGTTGTGCTGGCTAATCCACCGGCTCAGGTTTAAGGTATTTGTCTCACATGGGGACCCAAGCAAGAGTTTTTTTTATTGCTCTGCCTGAGATCTAGTCTGACAAATCAAATGGAGAAAAAGAAATCAATGTTTAATCATCTCGTGGCATTATCCTTAAGAGATTTTGAAATTAGGTTTTTGAAATTCAAGGTTAAAACGCACATTAACAATGAGCTAAATCGTACTGTGGAATGTTTAATTCATAAATCTTTTGCACCCTTAAGGAAGATTTCACTTAATAATAATAAAAAAACAATGTTTAACAAGCACTTTAGCTGTGAATATTGTCAATTTGTGTCTATGTATACCTTCTTGTTTCCTCTTTGCGAAATTAAATCCTCTTTTTTTTCTCTTCCGCACTCCACTTTCTCACTTGCCCTGTAAATCAATTTCAGGCTTTAGGCGGCTCTGCCTCGCAGGCATCTCTGTCTTTGATAGTGTTCCCACCACAGCTCACAGTGGATGTGTGTGTGATGCAGCCCACCGCAGCGGAACAGAGGAGCCCAGCCAGATTTTTAACTTCTTTGTAGGATTTCTGCTTCAAACTGAGCTGTGTTGAGGACAAACGTAAAGATTCTCCCATGAACACACACAGTTCTGGGAGACTAGTGGAGAAATTGTGTACTTTACTCGGGCTTATAGGAACAACATGATTGAGCCTTGAGTCCATATAAACAGGGAAAAGCACAAAATGCAACACCAGGCTTTGAGGAGTTTATGGAGTTTAGTCTGTTACTTCACATATTTAGGCTTTAGCACCAAAGCGATACAGAAAGTGTTCAACACTGGAAAAACAGAAGACATGGCTGTTTGTTTTACTAATGCTGTTTTTTATCGTCTTCATAGATATCTGCTCTGCTTTGGGGCACTGAGGCCAAAAACCTGAGTGTTAGTGTTGGGCTTAATGTCTGGATATTGTGAATTTTCCTGCTGTTGGTATACCAGGGGTGTGCAAAAATATTGAAATATCAATATATGGCAATACAGAATTTGGAAAAGCTGCAATATATCACAGTATGATGTGCGATATACTCATTTTCACATGTATTGTAATAGTGAGATGTTTATCATGTCGAATTGTGAGGGACCCTGTGATTCCCTCTACTATGCTGTAAACTATTCTACTTTACTATACAGTACTATACTAATATTGTAAGATAATATTTTTTTCATCACAACATTTCATCTGAGCACTTCTATTACCTCCATGTTCAATTTCCTAACTGCTTTATATTTTTTGGCACCTGGTGTCTCTGCCTCAGTTTTTTACTGATGGTGAAATGTTGCTTCAGGACACTGACAGTCCTGAGGGACTAAAGTAAAGTTGTATAGTTTATGTGATTGATTCTTGACTCTATATAAACAGAGAAACACATTAGAACATACATAACACAGGCCGTTTGAAGAGTGTGAAGTTTGTGGAGTTTGTTCTGCTACTACACATGTTTAGGATTAGCATTAAAGAGATACACGGAGCCAAAGTGGAGAACGGTGGGGAAAACGCAGGGTCTTTGAAGACAGATGTACCTAAAGGAAATGTCCTTCAAAGACTGTTACGCTCAAAGAAGTTTGATGAAAAATGTTTACCCGCTCAAACACAGAAAGCAGCCAATTACGAATAAACATGCCACTTTTCCATTTGCACGTTTTGGGAACTTTTTTCACACATTAGACCTTCAGAGTTAAGTCAGAATATTAAAAGACAAGAACTTGATAATTGAAAATGAAATTGCTAAAAGTTACATTTATACATATAAAACATATTTAAAACTAATTCAAACACAATTAATCACAGATTTCATGAAACCATATTCTATTCACAAGACATTTGACATACCATTTTTATTTTTTTTTTATTTTAATCCAGAGCTACTGCTATCTTCTTTCTTATATATGAAGATTTATATTCTTTTTTGGTATTAGTTTAGCAAGTGATATTTCATAATGATCATTCCAATAAAAGCTATTAATGCCAGTTAATAGCTAATAGAAAAGTAGATTAAAATATGTTTTTCCCCTCTGTAGACCCTTCGTATGCATTTGTATGCACTTTACTTCAACTCTTACAACACATGACCTCCATCAATCTCAGAATATTTTTTTTATTGTTCATATAATGGTCAAAACACTCATAAATAACCCCATGTCCTGTTTACAGTCTGCTTGCTCAGTAAGGTACAGCAGGGGTGTGAATGAATAGTTGTTTAGCATGTTTTTGAGCAGTTCTTGAAGACTTAAGATGAGCATAATTCAAATGTTAATCCCTCACTGGCATCACAGTTGTTGTTGTTCCAATACATGTCAAAAACAAATGACTGAAAAGTGTTGCACCATCACCTCTCGAAGCCTGTTTAAGGTCTACGTGCTATTCTAAACCATGACAGTAAACAAATGTATGGAAATGTGTGCGATAACTGACTGCAATATGTAAGGCATGAGAAGGCAGTGGGCCACCTGTCTCCCCACTGATCTGCAGCTTAAAATCATATTAGCAAAGTGCAGAGCAAAGAGACCTCACAGTAGGTCAATGTGTGAGCTGTCCGAGGCCCATCCTGCAGGGAACAGCACCACCCTTTGACTGGTATGGGTATGGCAGGCGCTCACATGGTCAGGACAGGGGGACATGCTTTACTGTACAGCTGTTTAGTGTGGAAAATCAAGGTCTGCTCTCTTGTTTCTGAGGTATGTAACGCAACAGATGCACAAAAGCAAATGTTGTTTGTCAGTCATTCTCTGGACATAAATTATATAACTTTTATTTTTTAGGGGCTTAAGAACTTGCATGATATATACACACTTCTTAGGGCTATTTTTTATTTATAAATTTGTTGATGGTGTATTTTAGTCAATCAAAATGTGAAATAAGGTAAGTGAGATTGATCGAGATTTGGGAGTGAATTAGTTTTATTTGCCTTTTTACAGGAAAATACACAGTTTACTGGTACTTTTTACTAGAACAGTTGTAAATTCATTAACTCCTGTTGTCTTATAAGTGCAGGGTCAGATACATTGCCAGAGAAACTTACTAACTTACTAGATTTGAGAACTTTTGTCAGCCCCATACCCCTTTCTTCATTTAATTTCATATAACACATGCCAGGCAAGAATTTCTTTGGTCGTCTAAATCATTTTATTTGTAATTTTGGAAGAAAATTTCTGTGAGGGATATATTCTCTAAAACAGATGTCAAATTAACTACAAATCAAGTTTTATATGTTTGAATTACAGTCAGTTGCAATAGTAACAGTGAGATTTACAACTTAACCCACATTCCTGTTCCATATTAACTGCTCTTATAAAACGAGGAGCTGATTATTGATGAAGATGATGATAGGAGATTAACTCTAGTTTTTTATCTTAAGTCTGAACACAGCATAACAGCATCAGGTTTAATGTCAGTCATCAGGTCCCGTCGGGGGCTGCCTGAACAAACATTATGCTTTACCAAATCACAAATGTTTCACAAACCCTGCATGTTTAAGCTGAGCTCTGATCCCAAACTGATAACACTGTTCCACCTTGTGATGTCATGTGGTAATACAGGAAGTGCTCCAGTGTGTTTTAAAAGTCCATACACTTTCACTAGAATCGTATGAATAATTGCAGCCCAGGATTTTTTTCTGCAGAACTAAAGGTAAAAGCTTTTAACAAGGTGGAACAGAACATTTTAAGCTTTGGAGATATATACGGACTAATAATAAAGCATTACTCAAACATGTGTAAATGAAACATAACAGAACTTCAGGTATGTTTTGGGTGAGGTAAGAACATTCCAGCGTCTTAAAATTCACTAGAGTCAATTTTGCGTAATCTAGGTCCTTTTGCAATTATCCTCAAGTATTAGTCATTCAAAATAACAGTGAAATCCTGCTCTATCCTTGTTATTTGAACTGAAGCGAAATCTAGGTCATGTATTCCAGTTTGTTTTTCCTTCTCTCTAGTAAGAATTTCCTTAAAATGTTATACCCTACCCCTCCTACACTTAAACATACCAATTTTTACTTTGCATGCAAATCATATTCAGTTCATATTGGCGCTAATCAGGGTTGTGTTCTATATAATAGGCCTTTTGTGAAAACCATTTCTAATGAAGTCTTGGAAAATGTGCTCTTGATTGCAGCCTTTCCCAAAGAAGTTAAGACCACTTTACCTCGTGTTCTCCTCTTTTTTCCTCCGAATCATTAAGCCCCCGCTGCTTTATTGTCTCTAAGTAGTCACAGCTGAGCGTAGAGAGCACTAAACTTAAGCATATACCTTTATAAAGTGTTTTGTATGTGTTGGTGGAGGCATAAAAGGGCCAATATAACATAATAACTATACATTGAGGCAGACTGGAGAGAGAACTGTGTTGATTTAATTGAAGCACATCAGAACTGCAGACAACGTAAATCCACTCACACATAATAAAAGCAATGTAACTGTTTTATCATTAGCAGTAGCATGGAAGATACGCTTGGCTGGGGAAAAAGTGTTACGAGACCGTTTTCCTGTGGTAAATGTGGTGTTCAAAGATATTTTAGAGCAGCCTGTATCACTAATTTATAATAGATGTGGAGAACAACATATTGTCACATTGTATTTAGCTGTTTTATTACAAGGACACAGGTATACAGAAAAGTTAGACTGCAAATCGCTTCAACATAGCCACTTGTACGTAATTGTTTTATACTCTAGTTTTACTGCAAATTTTGTCATTTCCTTTTTACTCTACTCTGTTTCATTTAGATTTTCGACTGCATATGTTTATTCCTATGATGATCTTGTAATTTGTTGCAAAACCAAAATGTCCTTATTGTGCAACAAATAAAGGTTCTGTTCTCAAAAGAATTTTTATATGCTAAAGCCTTTTTCATCTTTCCAATATTTAAATATTTCAACACTTTTTAACATAGGATTCAAGTATTTAAGTTAAGAAACATTATAAGTAAGATTATGTATCAAACCACATTTTTAATCAAAGCCCTATTCAAGCTGCCGTTTTAAGTGTCCCCAATAAATTATAAAACTAGACTATACAAAAGAACATTTGCTAAAGGCATCAATAGGAGCTCCACTTATTTGATCAAGCCTAATGGGACTCAAAGTGAACTGACAGACACACCACTGCTAAATAATGCAATTTAAGAAGAGTTTATGAAGAAAACTTTCAAGTTAACATATGCATGATCTCACCTTGTATGGCTTTGGTGAGTTCATCCAAGAGCCTCAAAAAGTAACAGCTCCGACCACATGGCGGAGTTTGAAGGCTGCTGAGAGCTCCAGATGTGGTGGTCGGCAGCAGCTCTGTGTCCGGTGGGAGCCTCAGGAATGTACAGTTGGCTTCGGACATACAGTAGGGCCTCTGTGCTGCCCGCCTTGCTCCTGCTTTTTACTGAGCTCAAGAACATACCTATGCATGACTGTGAGTGCATGCATACTGACAAAGACAAAGCCTGTCTTACATGTGTGCCCCGGCGTATGACCCCTAATGACCCCAGCAGGGATTAAACCGCAGCAGGACTCGGTGCCTGTCAACCTGCCTTCGGTCTCTCACACACACACGCACACACGCACACATACGAGCACGCACACACACACACACGCACACGTACACACACAAAACATGGATGGACTGGAGCTGTCAGCCTGTCCTCAGCCTTGGTAACCTCTTCCCCAGCCCTGCAGATGTTTCCTGAGCTCAGCAGCACAACTCTGGCTTAGTTTTGTGGAGTTGTTTGAACTTTGCAGTGCACCCATTTACCGACTGCACAAAACAGAAGTAAATGGAGTTTTAGAAAGCGAACTTCAAATCTCAAACATTGTGTAACTTTCCATGGAAATATTTTTGCTTTGTCTGGAATGTTTCACAATATTTTAAACCTTTCTATCCTCATGTAGAACAAACCAAACCAAGTTACAGGCCAGATCTGTGGAGAGGCAATCCTCCTCATAAACAGAATGCTTGTTTTTCCAGGTCTTTTTGAGCTGTAAAACCACCTATTATTGAATAAATGTAAGGAAGAGCTGGTTAGTGCCAAAGCAAACAGGTGATGCACCCTACGCCAGAAAAGTCACACAATGTACCTTAAAGATTGATTTTAATTAGGTCGGGATGTAAGAGATTTGGGCAGAATGAAAACTAAAAGTGAAACACCTGATGAAATGACTTGTTTTTTATGGATTTGTGTGATCTCTTCATATTTCTGATCGGCACTCTTATGTGCAAGTTAGAATCCGAACAAACACAATATAGAGTCATATGCCTTCAAGCCTACTCCAGCTGCAAATAAAGTTATCCAAACACAGGGAATAATATTGTATACTCTAATAATATTGTCCCTTTTTCATTTTTTTGGGTATTAGACATTAAGTGTTAGCCCTAATAGTATTCATACAGACTGGTATGTGCACATTAATCCTGTTTCAGCTATCAGTATGGGTCAGAAATCTATCTAAAATACATAAAAGATTCACAGTGAAGTAGCATTAATCTGGATGTACTTTTGTCCGTTGTTTTGGTTTTTCTTTCTGTGTGGGCTATATTTTTATTAGATTTAGTGAGATTCTGTAGCTATAGATATTAATTATAGATCGTGTGTAAATCTAGTTATACTGAGTGCACTGTATTTTTTTCATAAAGAAATATAGTTCTAACCAGTTTTCCTATAGTAGTATAATTGCATTTGGAATTCACATGTGGACAGTATTAAAACGCATAAAGCACCTCTCCCTGTTTACTGATACAGACTGTGATGTAACCACACTTGGAGCACTTCACAAATGAGTACGCTGCCACCTAGAGGCATTTGCATGCTCTTCTTGAATACGCCTCATCTGATAACAGCATATTTACAGCACATTTGTCATTACTCGATCAAAACAAACAATGCAATATAATTTTACCGTGTACTTTTACCGTGTGGATGATATACTGCAATTTTTCAATGCAATATTTGAGCAGAAATAATATTCTGGTGAAGGCTTGATCATTCTTATGTTGAAATATGGCCTGTATAAGCAGAAGTGAGTTATTTTTACACTTAGAAGTGTTTCTCTGGTGATTTCTCTGTTCTTTTGTACCAAAGCAGAAAGGCCTTGTCTGCATGTTCGTGTTGGGCTCCGGAGATGGGCTGACCCTTGTGGTGTGTAACGATGTGTGTTAGCATTAACAGCACCTCAGGGGTAATGGAGAGGTTGCCGTTGCGTGTCTGTGTGTGTGATGTATGGAGGAATATATTCAGATGTGTGTGTTTTCATGAATCTCAAGGGGTGCTCTCACCAAAGCCAGCTGTATATCACAGCAGTCTCCCAAGTGTAACTTCAAAGTCGCAGCCAGCTCAGTTCAGGCTATTTCTGACACAGTCAAAGGAAGGACACATGTGTTTATGTTGGAGTTTGTGTAACAAAACCTGGACATACATAAAATACTTCTCACCTTCCCACAGCGCTGGAGCTGTTTCTTTAAGGATATGGTGTCACTGAGTTTGGATTCTCAACAGGATTATAGAGGAGGCTCTCTGGCACAGAGTCTGGACAGCACAAGGTCCAGTGACAGACTTACTTCAAAACTTTTTATACACTTTTTCTATACCCACATGCCTAACCTACTAGTCTGTCTTGACTCTGTGTTGTTAAGGTTGTACAAACTTCACACACGTTGCATTTTTGATAGTTGTCAGAAATAGCCAAATTGAATGTACCTGAGTTCTTGTAAATAGCTGTATAGTATATATATTACTTGTATTGGACAGAATTGTGTTGGACAGAATGTATTTAGTAACTTCAATAGTTTAGTCAAACTGATTTTTATGGTGAAACCAAAGTACTTTGTACTGTAAATAATTTATTAATATGATTATTTGAAACGTCATCAGTGAATGATTATGAATACTGTGCACTATGGGCCAGAGAGGCCCACTTTGTACAAACTCCTCTACCTATGTCCAGATGTTCCTGCTCCAGCTGCCTTCACACACTTACAGTAGTTTTAACTAATTTCTGCTCTGTCCCTTTCATGTTTCCCTTTAATGTTGAGTTTATTTTCCCTATAATTTTCCCTGTCCTACATGTGATCCGCGGCACATTCAGCGGTTGGAGCGTCTGAAAGCCATTACTCTCACATCACTCCCCCTCTCCTCTCCCCGGCCTCTCCGTCTGTCTGTTCCTGTGCAACGGAGTCAGTAACACCACAGCAGGAGGTGAACGAGGGAGCGCTGGAGGCAGGAAGGAGCGGTGCAGGGCGCAGAAATGCAGCACAGCACCTTGCGAGACGGCTGACGAGCAGTTAGATGTATGACAAGGCAAAAACCAAAGAAAGCAAAGAAATCTCCACTTGTCCGCACATGTAACTCTAGTTGTGTGAGTCATTGTGTCTGTGGACTTTGTTGTGTGTGCATGTGCATAATGAGCACGGTGCCAGGCTGCAGCAGCTGGGAAGACCATCCTCTGTTCTCGTGTCATCAATAAATGATCAGAGTGGGCCATCTGGAGAGAGGGAACCACCAGCCACCACGACCTGGCACTGAACGGCACACTGGAAAAGACACAGAGACGCTGGGGAGAGAGAGAGGAGAGGAAGAGAGTGAGGAGAGGGAGGAGAGGTGGCAGTGTGAGGGACACATAATGTTAGCGGAAAGAAAGTCACTGACACAGAAATGAACTGTTCAATATTAACACTATGAAAGAACTATTTCGTGTGTTTCTAGATTGACTGATTGTTTGTTGACTGTCACGAATATTTTGAAATTTGGGATTAAAGTAGTTCTTTGAAAAGACAGGTTATTATGTGATTGGTCAATGGGATGAATGATTGTGTGAGTGAGTAGTTGTCTTTTTATGTGTATCAGCCACTAACTGAACTTTGTAGTCACTGGGATTTACCCCCTACATTTCAAATACTGTATTAAACCAATGAGAACTGAGGTAATGAACTCCAGCGTTCTGTCAACAATCTGGGTAAACAAATAATTTGCATAGCCAGCATTTAAAGAAGTGCTTGTGGCAAACCACTCTGATCTTGAGACTAAAAGATTTGAGTTATCTTCTGTTTCTAATTAAACATTAGAGTCAACAATGGGGGCATCATTATGTGCTGTTTACCATAATATTGTGAATAATAATTACTGTTACAACAAACACAGTTGTAAATTGCAACTGAAAATGCAGCGAGAAGGAGAAGTGACAGGAAGGAAGAGAGTGTGGAGAAGACAGAGGAGGATGTGAGATGTGGGGAATCAGGAAGTGCTGTGGGCGGCTACTGTTGGGCCTAAGGCTGACACACATCCCCAGATCTGTAATGTATGCACACATGACCATTCTTACCTCGAGCCACACCAACAGCAGTTTAATCACAACCCGATGTGAGTGTAAAGAGACTATGGTGCGGGTGAAATGTATGGTAAAAAGTATATCAGCTATTTTTCAAATTTTATACAGTGACTGGGGAATATTGTTGTTATTATATTGGTGATGATTTTATAATGGCCAGGGCAACATTTTGAGTGTTTTTTGCTTGCTTGTTTGTTTGTTTGTTTCTAATGGCAAGCTAGGTGGCTGTACATTTACACTGTCATCATAAAACAATTTGTGTCTTATTGCCGAAAAATGTATTTTGGTCTAACTTTTGCTGAAGGGAGAGGTTCTTTTTTAAACTTAACTGCAACTTTTATATGCAGGCATTGTTTCGGGTTTTAAAATATTGATAGTGACATTGACAAGTATCTGTTATTGACCACAACACCAAGAGAAATATTGGATATCTATTGCCTGAACATTTCATATTGATATTGCCTTTAGTATATCAGAAACGATAGTCCCAGAAGGACATACAGTCCCATAGACTCTTTAAAAAAATAGCTGTAGTGAAAAGGAGCAACCTCAGGGTGAGCTACAGAAAATAGGATTAACTCCAGAGCCCTTACACAATAGATGTGTCCGGGGCATCTGAATGAAGTTGAATATAACCATATAAGAAGCAGTGGTATATGCATGGTTCATTCAGACAGATGAGGGCAGCTGGGGTCAGGAGAGGTCCCTGGGTCAGGACAAGAGCACAGATGGGGCTATGGTCCACTCATCACTTGGTTAGTGGCTGAGCGACAACTTGCAAAGAGCTATAAAACAATCACATATAATTACAATTTATTATTAAGTATTGAATGGTAATGGTATTGAAACATTTAATATAATTTGTCATTGTCGGGTAAAAAAAAATACAAATTGCCGCTTTGCAACTCACTCAACTCTAACTGTGTCAGTTAAAGGAGTTGATTATTAAAACTATTATTAAAACTTAAGGATCTATCAAGGATCTTTCATTTAGAAACCATGAAGCCATAGGGAGGCTGCAACTGTCTTGCAGTATTTTAGAGAAAGGACAATGAGTCTGTAATAAAGATGAACTGAATACCACACAGCAGTATGAGGTTGTCCATGTACTTTTTAAAGGATAATTTGTAATTGTAACACATTTGTCTGTTCAAGGACAAATTCACAGTAAACTGATGAGAGATCAGGGGAACATATTCACTGTCAATTGGACCTGTGGGCCATATAAAGTCTTGAGCTCCCCTGATGGCCATGTGCTTAGACTAAGTTCAGACACACCAAGAAGACACTTGGACGGGCTGCTTTCATGTTCTTTTTGTTTTGGATGAGGCCTTTATGATGTTTACTGAAAAAAATCTAAACATAATTTAGTTTGAGGCTCCCGATAAAATCCAATTAAAAAAACAAAGAATTGTACCATTTAACTCTACAGTTATTTAGTCATTTAATATGTTATAAAGGTTCATTAAAATATTCTCAGTCATTATAAACACTTATGAGTCTTAGATTGCTTAATAGCACACAAATTCACATAAGAAAATTATTGCATGGCTGTATGTTCATAACATCACTATTTTAGCATATTTACTATACAGTGCGCTTCACTCTGTACCCGTAAGTTAATGCACTAAATCAAGACATCCCCCAGCTATCTTTAGAGTGGTGCTTGTATGTGAACATGTAAGCTTAAATGCAGTTCTAATTTGAATATGCATGGTCATTTCAGACTTAATTTGCCTCACTGTGCGACTAATTTGTGCTCCAATAAGTAGCATATGCCCAAGGCCATAGAACCTAGCCATCCTTAGGTTTTAAAAGAGCTTTTACCATTCGTAAACCCTGTAAAGGTACAGATTCATTGAATTGATCAATTAAAGGTGAGTATAAGCATGTACTACATGTATATGGTTAGCAATATGCAAGCACTGAATACACTATTATACAGATACATAAACAACAGCAGTTATGTGTTGCTTGTAAAGTCAGCAATCTGAACTCTCAAGGTTTAGCTAGTGCTGGGTCAGCAGTAATCTAGAAATGCTAACTTTTCACACTCATACATAGAAAAATAAATAAATGAATAATTTCTGCACCTTGTAACTTTACATAAACATATTAAGATATTGCCCACTCATGGTGGGTGTTACATTTTATCTGCTTTCTATTTTCTATAAGCATATGCAGAACCTTTAGGCGATGATGTTGTTTTGTTGTTGTTTTTTGAATATTGTAAGTAATCATTTTGATTAGCTGTATTGTCAAAGAATGTCTCAGGCCATCTGAAAACCATCCTTATGAATGGTGACGACTTGCTTACAAACAATATTGGGGTCAGTTTATGCCTAAATGCCACTGATAGACATTTTATGAAAAGGGAAGGCTGGAATATCCTTTCTCTCCTGGTCTCTGAACATTAATGACAGACATCTTTCCACTGGGAATAAAGCTCCATATAACCTATGTCATTTGTGCCTTATACCGTGTGGGAGGAGTGCTGTGAAGCTTTCTAACCTTTGACTTGGGTATTGGCCTTGTTTTCCATTTTTATAATGGAATAAATAAATGCATAACATGCATTTAAGTATGAATTTATATCTTGGAGAATATTGAAAACCGTAAAATCAGTTGGTATAATTTTATTGGAGGAATAAATTTGTGAAAAATCAATATAGAATTACGTTGAACAGCATAGAGAGGATCACATGCAATTCTGATTGCATTCTGATATGTCAACATACATATTTACGAGTATCTACGTGTATCCCGTAATTTAAGTAACGCCAAGTACCTCTGTAATAGCAGTATCTTCAAAAGTGCACTTCTCATTCATCTTCCAGTAGCCTCCTCAATCTGTCCCTCAAAGACACACCTCGGTACGGCACCATATGCACAGGCACAAGATCCTGCCAAGCTGTGTACAGCCCCTCATTCTTCTCACAGCAGGAGGCCCAACTGTACACTACTGTATATTTATAAGTTACTGCATATAAGCACAATAATAAATGAATTATTTACCTGGATGCTGTGCCACCAAACAGCGTGATGATTTCTTGGTTTTTGAAAAAGTCTTTGAAAACGGTTCAGTTGTGAAGCTAATGTTTGTTGTTTTGCAGGGTGCTTTTCCGTCCTTTTCTCACACTTGGTTGGTTGTGATCAGTGACAGAACCATCAGCTTTTTGGATATTCAGATGCACAGAAGGGGCCACCTGCTGGGAGAGCTGCTGTCAGCATCCACGTGCACACACCTGCCCACACGCGCACACAGGGTAACACTTGGGTGATGTAACCTTTACTCCTCCTTGTCAAGGAAGCACATTGTAAATACATGTTTATGCAGTGAGTGCCACCTCCACGTTCCGTGGTACTGCCAACAATAAAAACAGGTTACATCTACACTATACGGCAAAAGATAATCAAGATCACAAAGTTTAGCATCTATTTATGTACTTTTATTTGGAGAATAAGGATTATTACTTGTGTTTTTCTGTAGTTTGTATTTTTGACTGGTGACAAAAGACAAAAATATAGAGCCGCTGTCTGATATGAATACTGATTTGACGTGCTGTTCAAGTGACAGGTTCAAGTCCAAGGTGACACAGAACTGATGGTGACAGGCTGGTGATATGAGCGCTATTTTGTCACAGCTGAATCTGAGAGTTGGATGAAAGCCAGGTCTTGAGGTCATGGAGGCAAATGGAAAGGGAATGAGGTATGGGTTGGACAGACAGCTTGGTGGAAACGTATATATGAGTGTCATCAGCATGTCCATATCTGTGTATCAATTGTCCATGTAAAAGGACGTGTTTGGTAAAGAGATGTGGTCTGATAACCAATCCTTGAGGAAAACCTTGTTTGGTTGTCTGTTGAAGAGATGTAAATGAGGTTCCATTTGTAGGAATTGTTGGCAAGGAAATCAGTATCAAATCCAGAGGAGTCAACAATGAGTGCATTGTGTCCTTTTTATTGATGGTAATAAATAATCAATTGTCTGTCATAGTAATGCACAAACAAAAGCTTTAGAGAGACAAAAAGAAATGCTGACGTGCTCATAGTGCTTCTGGTGCTTCTGGGCTTTAGAAATCTGTATCTACAAGTAAATATAATTCTAATTGCATTAAGGCCAAAAAGGACAGAATTACACAGACTTGGACACATAAACGGTTGTTACTAAAAATCCATCATTTTTGACATTTACCTGTGTGTCAAGTCTGATGGGGCGTGAAGACAAAGTAACAATCATCTTCCTATTTTTTGCCTCTTCCCCTCCTCCCCCATCTTTCTTTCCTATTCTTTATTTGCTGCATACATTTTCACTGTTAAATGGAATTATGATCAAAGAGTTTGTGGCAGCGTATTGTGTGTCCTAACGTTAGTCACACATCACTGAGTTGAATTTTGATCTGCCTGGAGCGCCGCACACTAAAAAGGCAGACAGGGAGAAAGAGAGAGGGAGAGAGAGCGCTGCGAGGAAGTAGAGGAGGGAGGAGAATGGTGTGGGGTGAAGAAAGCGAAAATAGGAAACATGGCAAAGAGTGAAAACAATGTGCGCTGGTGCCAGGATCATT
>KN491708.1:80775-95980 GCA_000787155.1 Scartelaos histophorus | reverse complement strand
CCCTCTCTCTCCCTCTCTCTCCCCCCCTCTCTCTCTCTCTCTCCCCCTCTCTCCCCCTCTCTCTCTCCCCCTCTCTCTCCCTCTCTCTCTCTCTCTCTCCCTTGAAGCCTTTCTGTTGCAGCCCGGCCTGCCACTGAGGGAATTGGAGGATGGATAGAGGATGTGTGGAGTAGAGGGTGGAGGGTGTAGGAGGGGGTGGGGGTCAGACCAAAAACAGAGAAAAAGAAAGAGAGAAGGTTGAATAATGAGGAGATGCCATGTCTTGTCTTTGAGATGACAAGCTAATAGGATAATTCCATGTGTACAGAAATTGTTAGCAAGTGTGCCAGGGAATGCATACATTATAAATACATTATATTTTCCTCAACCTGCCATGCTTCAATATTGTTAAGTTATCAAGCTTTTGAAGGTATAAGGTAACAAACCCTTGCAAGCCTAGATCAACCGAGTCGCTGAAAAGTGTATTATTTAAACCTTTTGTCATAATAAACATCCTCATTAGTTCACACTAGGAGCCAGAGGACTGGAAAAGAAAAGGAAAAGAAAAAGTAAGTTAAGTAGAAATCCCTATTCAGTCATTAATGTAATGGAAAACTGCTGGGTTACATTTTAGCTGAGTCAAAAATAATTTTGTCTCTTTACCCCCAAGTCTAAAAATAATTAAACTGTGCCTCAGCTCAACACATGATTTATTTATGAATGAGCTATAGGAGGAGGTAATATTGAAAATAGGCTGATGGAAAAAGGGTGTATGAAATGGCTGATACACTTTAAAATGCATATTGAGGTAAGAAAAAAAGACATTTCTATAGGCACGCTGTGAGGTATGGGAATATGTGTTTATTATATTTTGTTTCCACATTGTGCAAAGACCCTGACCCTGCCTAGGACCACTACTCTGTTGTTGCTTCTCTGGAGGGTCTTGGTCTGGAAGAAATAACTAGCAGGCAGGCAGCCTGAAAACAACATAGTTTACCCAGTCTCATAATATGCCCCTATACTTATCTTTGCAAAATAAAAAGACTGTCATTTTTTGTTACATTTATTACAATAAACTATATCGTCTTAAGGCTAGATATACTGTATAATACAAGAAAAGGTACTGGTACCAAAAAACATTCAAGTACTGACACATGAAAAAAAAATGTTAGAGTACCCAGCCCTGTGTCTGGTCTTCTATCTGACAGAAACACACAGACCTAAATTATGCTGTAACCACATTTCTAATTAATGTATTAATTCCCCTATTTAATAAAGTACAGAAATTCTAGCAGAGATTTCACATTTGCTACATACGGAGTGGAATATACACAGTGATGTGCTGTGGCTGAACACAAATTTGAGGTTTATATATTTATTAGCAATTCCTGTAAATGAAACCCAATAAAGGTGCAATCTCTTTTTTAATAGGCTCTGAGCCATCACTAAATGTAATGTCCGTATAATATCTAAAAATGTATTGAAATACTTGTTTGTACAGTAAAGCTTGTGTACAAGTATGTAAGTTAATGTGGATGTAGCTGAGATCTTCTTAAGCATGCCCCTTGAGCTGTGAGGCAGGCATTGCATTCCCAATTGACAGAGGCGTGACTGGGCCAACCTTTAGTGACACGACCATTGCTCACCAGGGATCCACATGTCGGTCCGGGATGAAGAGAGTTCAGGGGTCTTGGCTTGGTGAAAATAATTGGGCAGTGGACATCCAGGCCCTAGACCTAGGCCAGGCCAAATTTATCTAAGTATCAGACAGATAGACATAAACTAGGCAGTTAGTGAGTCCGGAGAGGCCATGGAAGCTCTGACCAGGCCAAGCAGTATGTTGACATGTTTTCACATCCAGAGCACATGGGGGGATAGATGGGCCCGCTGTGAGATGAGGCTGTGCTGATACGGGCTTGCCGCTCTATTAGTGGCCTCTCAGTCCCACATGTCCACAAACCAGGCTGATAAACAAATGCACTTCCAAAATCTACACTTTCAATTGCCATTTCAGCTACTTCATTTTTTATTTGCAGGTTTCTAGAGCACATTTTCCAAACTTCCTGTTAAATAAGTGCTACTGCTATTATAAAAAATGACGAAAATGTGTTATTTTTCTTAACATTCGTGATTTTCAATCTTCTGTCTCTACAGGAAAAACAAATTTGTAGCTCTAAACATTATGTAAAGTTGATTTGATGGCATGCTGTTTCATAATGTAACCTCCTCTCTGACTCTTATTTGGCTTTGGGTCTTGTCGCTCCATGTGGCAGAATCTGTTCCTGACAACAAGCTATTTCTAGATACATTTGTCACATATTGCTTTTCCATCAAAGTGCTAATATCACAGTGCATGTATTCCATTCTAATTAACATGTGGGGACACCTCTTTAGTGTGTCTGATAGAGCCCATACCACAGGCTTAGGTCGCACTGCTCAAAGTCATTCACTTTTATGACCCCTTTTCCCATCCAGGTGTCTCTATTAAATAAAGGCTAAAAAAGACCCAAAATAAACTTAAAAATGTGTAAAGCTTAATTCATTACCCTTAAAACACAGTTAGCCACTTTCATTTGTAAATAGTGAAGGGGATTAATGAAAGTCATTAGGAGTCTCCTTATTTAGTTAGCATGGCCGACAGCCAGTAAAACCAGTGTGCGCCTGCCTGCTCTCGGCCAAAGCTGCAGTGGCTGACCGGGCTGCCAGATGACATGCCCTTACCGAGCCTTCACTTGGGGCACACGTGGGATATATGGGGACAGTTGAGCCAGACAAGGTGAGAGCATCAGTCCTGGACGCTGAGAAGGAGGCAGTAATTGGCCGGCAGACAGGAACAGACCAAGGTACGGTTATAGCTGGAGTCCCCTATCAGCCATTGACAGCGTATCATCTATCCTGCGCTGGACTTCATAGAGACTTTGGGAATCCTCCATAGGAAATATGAGCGTCATTTTGGGTGAAGGAGAAACAAGTCACACAGTTCTGTAATGTGTAATATTCATCAGATACTACTTGCCTTTTAACTCTATTGCTTTAGCTTGCCGCATCTTCCACGGCTTCACCTACTATTTTTGGACCAAGTACAAACACTTGACACTGTTGCGTGGGCTAGTTCCTTCATGTCCTCCTCTCATTTCACAGACCAATGTAGTGACTTCAGTGGGGATTTGGAGCAGGCCTGAGACAGCGCGTGTGATGCCGAGTACATGCAGCAGCGTCGGCCTTGTGTTGGTGGGTATTGCTGGCCCCGGGGAGCCAGGCTCAGACCAAATTACCTGTCAGGGGTTGACATCACCTACCCCCCAGCCAACCAGATACAGAGGACACTGGGCTCCTAGGCTCCTGTGATGTGTCAGCTTCCCTCTACTCTTTAATTCCTTTAGTAAATAAAATTATTTGCATATGGTGCAGTGTTAGAAAATAGTATCATTGTAAGTGAGAGAAATATACAAATTGTTTATAATGTAATGCCAACTTTTTGCTTTGCAAATGTATAGTCAGAGGGTATCAGTGATGAGTAAGAGTTCTGCTGTTGTGTCCTTGGTCAAGACACTTCACTCACCCATGTGATATGTTCAGATGGCACACAATGAAAACTTTGTATCCTTTAGTAGACTCTCAGGGCACTTCTGGCTGCAGACGTAGCTTTACCACCACCAGATGCAGAGTAACTGAATAAGGCAATGTAAAGCATCTTTAATAATTATATATATTCAAGCAGCTAAGCATCACCATTTTTATAACAGTTCTAACCATAATTGGCAAATGTAACAATACAAATACGCATTCACTTTGTTCACTTCTTTTAAACATCATTTACAATAATTACTCATAAGCAGACTCATACAGACATTGCATATACATAAACATTGTATGTAATGTTAGAAAATGGATCCAAAACATTTTCTTCTGATCTGGTAATGTATAAAAATGCAAAAACAGAGCCCATGTGTCCCTGTGGAGCTAGTTAATGTAGTCTGCTGACAATGTACCAGACAAATGCTGCTTATAAATGCCGCGACACACAAACACCTGAAGGCACATGTCAGGTCCATCTCATATTTATCCTTGGGTGCTAGGGCCCAGGCTCCCATATCTACATGCCCCTCTATCTGCACTTGTGAATGAATACCCCTATGTACACACAGAGAGGCACACCACCACCAAATTGCACCCCTAACAACAACTCCACATACACATAATTGAAAACGAGTGTCACTCATAAGCATGCCCACTACCGGATGATAACCAATTCCCCCGTCCTATCTTGGGTGTCTCTCCAGCACGCGGCCCCCATGACCCCCTACGGTCACCCGAGAGTGAGAAAATGGGAGCCAGAGCCAACATGTCTGATTATGCTGTACTTGTCAAAACAGCAATAGGAGGCATGGAGTGAAGCTGAATGTTCTCAAGACTGTTCTCTCAAGGTCACTGTGTTTTTTCTTTCCACCCAGACCTCCTACCGGGAATAGACATGACTGACTGCTGCCTGCTCCAACAATATGTTATGTGTAGGATATAGTTTGAGAGAAAAATGGGCCAAAGTCAAACATACTGATCATAACTTTCACTTCTAGAACACAGGCGGGACAAGGCATGATTATGTGTAGATTGTATTTCAACATCCTCAAAACAAGCTCTGTCCCCTCCGCAATTCAATTCATGCATTTTACATGCATCATGATTAAATATACATTCCACATTTCACATAGTTTTAAAATGATTCTCATCTCAGAACTTGCACTTAAACAGAGACTATAGCAGGTAAACCAACTAAGCCAAATGCTTACTTTTAGTCAAGTGGTTTTAAAGATTCTCCTCTTCTTATAAGCAACTATAGACAAACTATAATGCAATACAATACGCTGCATTATGCTCTTCAGTCACACTGCTTCTGTGGGCCCTAAGTAGCTCCGGAGCATTCTGATTGACATGGCTGTCATTCACATTCAACACCTTCTCCACTACCAACACCACTACCAAATCTGAAATTACATTTATACAAGGGGTCATGTTTCAGCAGTAATTAGGTAGTCCTTATTTTTTCAGTTTTTTGTGTGCCAAAATTCCAATAATATTTACTTTTATTTGCAGTGTGGATTTTTGTTGACTTTGAAAACACTTTGAGAGACAGTAGGTCCATCATTATGCTCAGTGCCCCCTGAGTGTGCATACTGAGATGGAATAAATTCTACTTCCATAATAACAAAAGTAAAAAAGTCAACAGAAAGATTTCACAAAGCTGGAGAAGGTTAATACCTTGGGCTTAACCAGGATTTTTGCAGCTCCACAGATATTGCCTGATAAAGAAACACCTACATGCACACATCTGATTTATCCAGGGACCAGAGGACTAAAATTGCTTTTCTTTCATAGTGACAACATTTTTGCTCAAAGCTTAAAAGTGGTTCTTCTAAGACTTGGTTTAGCTTTAGCCAGATTTTTGTTGTGTCAGGATTTCTATTTATTCTGAGTCCAGGAATGTGAGTATCTGGCAGGCTCGCCCACATGTAAATGCTTCCATTGCAAGTCAACGTAAACCTATTTCCAGTTGGGGCCAGACCGACTTAAAGTTATTTAGTGGGGCTGTAGGGCGATTTATTCCTACATGGTCCAATTTACATGGAGCTTTCTGTGTCTTGGGCTACACGGCTTTCTTGTCAAAATTGAATGTGTGCAGGGAAGATCCGTCCCTTTTAAGAGGACCAGAGTTTCAGTATTGAGTCCAAGATTGACTAGCTGTCACCAGCTATTGATTTCCTCTCGCCTACTTAGTTCATAGCAATAAGCCAAGGGTAAATCCCAGTGTAGCGCACAGTTGCACCACAAACAGAAAGCTGCAAATCACCAACACACTGTTTTGACCCTTTTTTATGATGTGATGTAAAATCCATGTAGCTCTAAGTAACTTTGAAATGTTGTCCCAGTAGTCACAGCGCCCATGACATACATATTCCGACTCAAATCCACAGTTATGGATTGCAAAAGTTGCATTGGCCTAAGTAAGAGATGACATAGGTCCTACTTTCCATGTGTTTTTAATCCCCTCAGACTGAGCATAAGCTTCCCCTATAAAGCATTTTTATAGACCTAAATTGGAACAAAGTGACTTATTGAGATGGTATACAAGCCATTTAAGACAAATAAAGTTTACAAGTCCCTGAATTATGATGTTGTGGTATCCCTTGCCTGATTAGAGACTGTGATAGGTTGGAGAGCAGTGATTAATCAGCTCTCTAAAAGAATAATGAGAGGACGCTTGTTAGCAAGCCAAACACCTGCAAAGGCAGACGCTCTGTCGATGTGTGTAAGTGTGATCTGGGTGACTGCAGACTTGGAAGAGGTCCAAGAGGAGCACTAATACCTGAACTTGTTGCAGCTCTAATAAAAGAATCTGACACTGGAATAACTTAATCACTCAGGCAATTTACATCAGCAGCCAAACAACATAACTCTGCTGTCTGATTGCTCAAACAGCAGCGCGTCATGTTTTCATGTTTTTCTCGGGACTTGCACAGTGCTGAGGAGGATAGATGGATGGATGGACACACTGATTTCACTGATGTGGCTGCTCAGCGGGCTGCCAATATTTTCATGCCAGTATGAAGCCAGATAACTAATAAATGTTACATGCAGTGTATGTTGCGGAGCAGGGGGTACGGGGCAGGATATTTATGCATGCAGGTCCACTAAGTCAGATCAAATAGATCTCCAGCCTCTCACAGTTGTTTGGGTCTTATCCAAACTGATCTGCCCATATTCACTGCCAAATGAGAAACATGGAAAGCTTTGGAATATTTGTCACATTAAAAAGTCAGCTCCAAAGTTTAAAAAGCTGGTGCTGAGTTGGATAATTAAAGGAGTATATATTTTTTATCATATTTTTACAGTACGCTCCACCCCTGGCCAATATAGTCTTATAGTGTCCATGCTGTTGGTCAGTGGATGGGTGCATTGTTGGCATATAGTTTCCTTGGGAAAGTCCAGTTTCTACTTTGTTTACCAGTGGATGTCGCTGCACATTAGGGCTAATTCTGAGAGACAGTAGAGGGTGGATGGGCTACATTTGACGTGCATCCCGGGTCAGGGCAGGCAGACCCCCTGCTGGGCGGCTTCGCCTGTCGCAACCTTTAATTACAACAGCACTGACAGCTCTGCAGATGGTCCGGCGAGAACACGGAATGCACATATCTGTTTTTTTCTTCTTGGCATTTTCCATGGGCATGTATTTCACAATTACCTCATTTATATCTATGTTATTTGTGTTTGTTTAGTTTCCTGAGTGCATTTGGTGTTTTCAGTCTATCATCATATGTCAATTGTATAAACCAGTCTCTGACAATTGTGATCAGGAGTTTCCATTAGTAATGCCAAACCACAAATAGACAGTTCGGTCTCCGAATGCTTTCTAGAGCATGTCTTACTTGTGCAAATGCAAACCTTCCCATTGAAATGCTGCTCCTAAAAGCCCTTGATGAGTCATTCATGCAAACATTAGTTGTTGCTTTTTACTTTTGTGGGAAGCTCCAAGAAAGAGAGCCTCTCAATAATTGATGCCATTACCATGCATCACCTGTCACTAAATGCAGGGGGACAAAGATTTACCTAAATGGCAGTGTGGCTCTGGGATGGTGGGAGTAGACAATAAGAGTGCACTCGTATAATTGTATGCATTTGTTGCTTTAAGTCGCATACAGATAGAAATAACGACACAGAGAGAATAGGCTAGGGAAAATACAGGATGAAGAGGACTCAGGAGTAACACAGAAAGAGGCAGCGTTAATGAAAGAGACGAGACCAATCATTTCTTCAAGTGATTGCAGAGATGAGGGATAATTTATTATGAATGTGTGTCGAGCTGCCTTTGACTTGGATGCATTAGCTTGGCCCTGCTACTGTCTCTCAATAGAATCACAATTTATCTGAAGCCCAGTATTATGCAAATGGGTGTGTTGACCAGCTCCAAATTTATAGATAGCCTTTCCTCAAGCCATTGTGCTATAATTAATGACTCACTCACTGTTTACTCTGTCAGGTGCTACTTAGAAAAGGGACAGAGATGGATAAGTGTTCATCTGTAAACAAAATAAGACATCAGTGTAGTATTACAATGAATTGGGCACAGAAAGATGACAGTGAGTGAGTGAATGCCTGTCATATATGGGAGTAAGTCATGTCCCTTATAGAGTTATTTTCTTAGGTGATTGTAAGACTTCTAGCATGTGGAGGTAGCAACTTGTTTCAGCTTCTAACTTGTAGTGTAATTGGAAAAGCATAACATAAATGGAAATCACAATTTGAATTTTCAGTGTTATCATATTGCACTGGGTAATGGATGTCATTGGCCGCAGTGTAAATTTAACTTCTATTAATGAACATTTTTGGACCACTGGTGATAAAACAAAAACGTGATCTGAGTTAAAACTAACTAAAATAGATATTTTTTTCCCCAATGGGATGAGCAAAAAGCATTTACCGTTTTTTGTTTTTTTAATGTTTATTTGTGAGTTATGAAGTTGTTTACCGCTGTATCTGTCTTAACTATATTTGGCATCTCGACTTTGCCTCACCTACAGCTCAGTGACACCCTGACTCACATGGACGTGCGGAGGCTCTGTGCGTCAAGGTTCAGTGGACACTTTGGTAATGTGAATGAGGAGAGTGGGGATCAGGCTGTCGGCTTCATGGCCAACCAACTCCAGACCCTGGTGGAATGAGCTGAATCTTTCCTGACTGCTTAAACTGTAACTATTAGATCCTATACGCCATTATTCAGTTCACACAAAGTTCAATTATTACACATAAAGTTTTGCAAGTTTAATGTCTGGATATAGAGTAGTTTACGTTAGGACAGACATCAGGTGTAGAACAGGTCCACAGTAATTATAGAGACTGATACTTTTGCATTGAAAACATTTGATAGCCAAATCAGAAAAGAAGGAAGCCAATTTTAAGACCAGCGACAAATGTTACATTTATTTCTCTGCATCTACAAGTTAACACATTCTCATTTTGTTCTGAAATATGCCAGTAATGTGCACCCAGTCTGGGCCTGGAGCCAGTGCTGTCTCACAGTTTTGCAAAATCTCCCCGGGATTGAACAACTCGGCGCTTACAGTTCGGAAAAGGTCCAGGAATGAATCCGATCTGGCCCTGTGAATAAATATTAGCCAGCCATCTGATGCACATCCGTCCAAGAGAAACCTGCCTGTTAAACACAGCTGCCTGACACGCATGGAGCTAAAGATCACTCACACCCACATCTAGTGGAGAGTTTGGTGACGACAAGACAGGAATGCAGACAGACAGCCATGTGTAAAAATGCCTAGCCACCCATGCATCCAGTCATCCACTTATCCAGCCATGCATTTGTCCATCCATCCATCTGCTGCCAATTCGTTTATCGCTCCATCGATCCTCCCATCCATCTGCCTGCTCATCCAGCCATCACACTTGGGTTTGAACAAGGGTCTTGGTTTGAGCCAAGGCTAAAGTGGGCCATGTGAGGTTTTGAGAAAACAGTTAATATGTCATAGGGAGCTTTTAGACAGATCAGTTTAACAAGTGTCAGTGTCCACTGAACTTTGTAGATTTTTCGGCTCAGAAAACTGAGTTTCTATTAAGAAAGCATTTAATGCTAAATTATTTGCCAAATGGAAAATTATTTGCTGAAGAGAAATCAAGCTGTAGGTTACATCTGAACAAAGTAGTTCAAATTCATTATGATCACAAACTGCTTTGATTTTTCTTCATACGGCACAATCAATCAAGGCTATCAAAATATCACAAATTACACTGTTATTGCAACATTGAACAAATCTATCCATATTTATCTGTTTTTTTCATACTATGCAGCCCAATTCAATACTGATACAGTATTGATAAACATATTGATGTATAAATCGGATGCATATTTAATAAACAGAGCATGTGACATATTAGTAAATCTTAACATGTTGCCTTGGCAGAGCTCTGATGCTGGACACACATGTAGAAGCACTAACCTGCCCAAAGCCAAGGTCAGAAAGCTGCAATATAGATGAGCATATTTGATCACACTGGGAGAGGTTATGCAAATAGGATCCCCGCAATTAAAGCAAATTCATGCATAATACATCAAGCCTCTTGACTGGTCTGTGTGCTGTTTGTGTGAGTGTGTCTACTGGCATCGAGCTTTTCAAACTGGTTGCAAAATAGGTGTGGCCACATCTCATCGCTCTAAGATATTATCTATTTTTAGTGTTCATTTTATCATTTTTTTATTCTAAGTGTGTTTTATGAAGCCCGGTAGTGATGTGAATGTGTAATTTGTATGCTATGCTAAATGATACCAAATAATTCACTAGAATAATTTAGAATAAATCATTTATCTCTATGATTTCCATTTAGAGCCAAGGGAGACATTTGGGGTGGAACAGCTATAAATATTCATAAAAAGTAAAAACAATTTTCATTGAAAACCCACTCACACCTGCACATTTGTATGTGCCTAACAGCTGCTCCAGATGAGTTTGTGGTTTGACTTGTGAACTTTCAAGGCCACAATCTTCACATCAGGATCATTATGCTAATTCTGTTACTCTTTTCATCTGTTACTGTTGTATATTTATAAATTGTGTGCTTGGAGAAATCATTTGTAAACTGTAAGTCACAACCCTTCTCCTCACACTCTGATCCTTCCATCTTCCATTCAGCCATATAAATCTCACATTTTATATTATAGCCATGTCCTGTTATATATGGAGCATATACTTTTTCAATTTGTTACATTAATAATCAAGTTCATATTTTACACACATTTTTATGTAGTCTATTTTAAGATAAATTATTTAGGTATCTGAAGATTTAAAGTTCAATTGGGGTCAGTACATATAAAAATAAATCAATTGAATAATAACGTGACCCAGTTTATGTGGAACTGTTCAAATGTTGAATAAAAGGCTGAATTGGCCATCGGATGTTTTTGGATCATCAACTGTGTCGCTGTCTATTAATGGCCATATTAAAATTATGGAAAAAATGTTTTAGCTGAAAATTCTGGCAGATTGTGAGTGGGACACTGCTCACACAAAGCTCTCTATTCCCTTTGCAGGCTGCCTATCTGGCTGTAATTATGCTTATCCTCTTTTGGGGTGACCCCCCTTTACCCCTCCCTCACCAAGCCCCATTTGCCCCTGAAATCTTTATGGATCCTGGAGCCGGTTGTCATGGAAACTAGGAGTACGCCAGGCACATGGTTGTTACCCCCCCTTAAATACAATTAATATGCAGGCTGATTTATCCCCTTCTTTCTTAGGAAAAGGGGTGTGGGTGGGCAGAAAAGGGGGGCTAGTATAATTGGGGTAGGGTCTTTTTGGGGTGGGGGAGGTGTGCAGGTTTTTTGAAAAATGCATCTGACTTTTTTTTTCCTTCGGAGGATGTTTTGAGCATGGGTGCACTGATGGGTAAGGGATAAAAGAGGATAAGGACGTGGAATGAGATGATTTTAAAGCTAAACCCAAGCTCTGCAAGAAACATTTTTGCCTCCGTTCGTTTTGGCTGCTATAACAGTTGTGACAATGTAACGGCCGGTGGTCTGGAACGGTGAAAGGTCAAATTGAAAGCGCATACATGAATTTGCTGCATCTAAAAGAAATGTTGAGACCTTAGGGATCGGGGGAAACAGGAAATTAAAAAAAGGTCAAATGCATGGTGACACGGAATACAAGGAATACAGAAATGTTTGTGATTTTTTATGCATTAAAGTAAAATGTCATGAAAAGTTAATGTCAGAGGGGAGTATTTGCGGGTCCTCTTATTTACGCTTATTTGTGTTACTTATACATAATCCGGCCACAAGGGGTCACTAGCTAAAGTACTTGTGCTCATCCTAAGCCAATAAATAGGATTGTGTTAGGGCATCTGGTATAAGATTCTTGCAGAGTTCATAACCAAGACACATCCAGTTTTGACTTTAGCCTATGTAAGTTGTTTATGGGAAAACAACTACACAGTGATACATATTTTAACTTTAAATATATAAATTCAAACTTTGCATTTATTTTTTTTAGCTCACACAATACAAGAGCCTAATTCATATATCCTCAGTTTATTGTTACTAAAGCTTTAGCAACTATAACATAGAAACAATAATGTTTTTGAGGCTTTTTTTTTTTTTCATTGTAGAACTGATTCGAACCTACAACATTTCACATATTTCTGCTCATAGTCATTTTTGGTTTGCGCTTTAAACAATTCCCCAGTTCTTTCTGGTGATTGAACTTTCCTGAAATGTAAAATATTTAGTAAGGCCTTTATTCTTCCCCCATCTTGTCCATCATTTTTGTCATCCCCCATGCGTCCCTCAAGCCCAACAGCCAGCGCATTATCTCCACTCATTAGACACAACACGAGCTGCTTCACCGGGGCCTGATCTTACAAGGGGGCCGGGATCGAAAGGGAAGAAAGAAGCTGGAAAGATAAGGGATGAAAATAGTGAATGAGGGCTTAGGGAGGGAGGGGTGGTAGTGTATAGACTATAGAGCAACACGCAGAGAGGAGACGGCAAAGTGGGGAAGAGCCAGGTGACAGCCGCGCAGAAGCACTCGGGTGGAAAGAGCCAAACGCTAGAGCCAATTAATTCCCTCCACATGTTTTGAGACAAAGCCGGTGCACTTGACCCTCCTGTGTGTGCTGGAAAAAGGGGATGGAGAGAGGGAGAGGGAGGGGGCAGTCATCAGGGGGGGCGGAGGAGGAATCGGGCGAGAAGAGAGGGACGCCAGGATGGTTGACAAGCTGTGGAGGAAAAGACAGGATTAAAACGGGTAGAAGGGAAAAGACTGATAGAGAGAGATAGAGACAGAATGAAAGAAAGAAAAATAATAATAGTGGTGTTTTTGAAGGCTCAAGGTGGGGCAGAGGGAGGGAGACGGGGTGGGAGGGAGGAGGTGGGGTGTTGAGTTGACAGATAAAAAGGTGAGAAGTGACAAAAGTTGCAATCAGGTGCAATGCCTGGTAAGATATGGGAAATGGTTGTGTTCAAAGCTGTTCAACACCGCTAGTTTTTCACCATAAAATAATTTGCTTCTGTAGGAGACGCCATAGGAGTAACAGTGAATCTATGGGCTCTTTTGTCCCGTGTAAAACAGCAGCTCCCAAGCCAACCGGATCACAGTTATACATAAATAATTAATAGATATACCCTGAAGAAGCAGCGTTCTATTGATTTAGCATATCATTTTTAGCATTTCATCATAGAAATTGGCTCATATGAACACAACGTTATATAAAATCTGTTGCCATATATAGATTATAACACAACATCTATGTTTCGTTATAAATGTTACAAAGCCTTAGTAAATTATGAGATAAATTTCCATGGAAATGTTGTTCCTATGGGTGTAATCTTCCCTAGTTTGGCACAAAAAGGATCTATCTAGCACGGAGGAGGTTCCAAAGTACAGTTTAAACTTTATATTTCCAAGGAATCATGCACATTCATGAAGTTATATATTGTACCTTTTAAAGTAGCTATTGCATTTGTGCATTTTAATTTGGGACATTTTTGAAACTCAAAAAATAGACTAAAAACATCCCTGATTAATTAATTCAAGATATTGTTTATATAAAACATATCAGAATGCATTTAAACAAATATATGTAGAATTGAATATCTGATGTTTGTTTGTATGATCCTGTAGCACTGCCCCATTGCTGAAGTGACTGACTGCTGCCACCAAGCTTGTAACAGCGGAATAGTCACCAGTGGCTAGAGGAGTAGATGTCATAAAACATAAAGCTCACAACACAAATCTTGTCATAAATAAGTGTACATTTTATTTTATTTTAGCTGTACACACTTTTTTCCTGAATTCAAGTGTGCTATGATTGCAAGGAGTCGTATGATGGCGACAATACATTCAGTGGAGGTATCTTGTGCAGGTCTAATGATATTGGTGTGATGATGTAGTGTTGATAGCTTGACCCTTCCACCTTCTCATACTGAAGAGCCTGTGTTAGCAGAATCTCTCCTGGACAATGAACTTGAAGAAGTACTGGAGACACGAGGGCAGTGGTGCTACAGATGTCATTATGAACTTAAGTGAGAAGCAGAGTGCGCCTCTACTCAGAGCAAGAACGAGTTCTTCATACGCAATGATCTGTCTTTTATTCTATGGATGTGTTTTTATCTTGTGTGTGATGGCTGATGCAATAGAGGCTCTTGCAGATAATACAGCATACACAATTTTATACATGCTAACAATAAAGCTGTGATTTTTTTATGTTTGGTGTATCTTTTGGTTAGATAAACATTTATTTGTAATACAGGTTGCAATTATAACCATGAGATAGCTGCAGCATTTCTGCATATAGTAATGCAGTGTCTTTGGGTGCCACTACATGAATATTATTATTGTATAATTATTGTTAGTGTTTTCTCACAGTACTGTCATACAAAGTGATTGGAAATGCGGTTGCAATAATTTATGTATTGGTATCATGAGCCATGTATTGTGGTGCCCCGTGACTCCCAGCCCTACATTATATATGTATACTTCTTATATATTTAGATGCATCTCGTCCATCTTTGTAATATTTGGTTCACTGGGTTGGTTGATTGATAAGTGGATTTGCGTTTTTACCCTCTAAGGTCAATGACTGTAGTTTGAACTCACTTCTGGACTGTTGTTAACATTAATATTTTATGCCAAAAACCTGGCCATTATCCAGCTCTACAATACAGAGGCCAGGCTGGGATTGCACTGAATGTTAAATTACAGAGCTGGAGCAGGCATTCATTTTTTTTGTTTCATTTTTTTACTTTTTAACTATGTACATGAGTATATGTGTATACATGTACTCATGGACATAGAACACCCAGGAACTTGACTGAACCAAAAAGATAACCTGGTAACCTAACCTCATTCCACAAGTTTCTGTTTGTTTTTGTACCACCCCAAAAAGATGTAATCTATCTTCCGTGTCAAAGTACTAAGTGATGAAGAGTGGCTGCAGGGGTGGACATATGATGTATTTGCTACATGCTACATAGTATTTGGCTGAAGTAGTCTTCCATCACTTGTCATTTTTGAACCACATTGAGTGGGAGGACAAGGCATCAGGGGAAATCTCCCCCTAACCATTAGTGCTTTTGTGCTCCACCTAGCATTTAATCATACTATGGAAGAGTGAGCACACATTTACATCTCTGTCCAGGGCACGTGTGTGTGGCCAAGCATGGGCCAGC